>RJWM01007077.1:0-18212 GCA_004363535.1 Dasyprocta punctata | reverse complement strand
ATCCCTCCCCTGCAGCACACTGAGTTGCCAGGGAAGCGGAAAGGGCCTCCCTCCCCAGGGAATCTCAGCTTCCGGAGCCCCATTCCTTATATGGCTTCTTGCTTTCCTCTGCTTTTGCTGCCTGCCAGGGCTGCCGGCACCCTTCTCCCCCTCCCTCCTCCCTTCTCCCTCCTCCCTCTCCTTCCTCTTTCTCTCCTCCCTCCTCTCTCCCTGCTCCTGACAGAAGTCTTGAAGCCTCTGGCCAGGTTCTGGCTGTGACCTGAGGTCTCAGGTCCAGCACCCTTCCCTAGGCTAAATGACCCCATGACTCCTCAGTCAGCCCCCTCCTTGTTCCCAAGTAGCAACTTCCAAATACCCTGGGGCCGAAGTGACCTCCTGGGCCTCACCAAAGCCCTGGCTGTGGGGCACTGTGGGGCCCAGTCCAGCCACACCCAGTCACTGTGTCACACACCGCACCTATGCCAGGGCCCAGGCAGAGCCTCTGGCGGGTGTTCTTCTCTCGCACAGATCCAGAAGATGGGCCAGGCTCTGGACTCAGGCCCTGGGGGCAGGGATGGGAGGAGACAGTGGGTGTAGACGCACTGGATCCTCACTTGAAGGCAGAGGGGCCTGGGGGCGGTGCGGCGTGGGGGGGTCGGCTAGGGCTCCTGGGCAGTGGTTCATCCTGTAAAGCCAGGCTGGGCGGGGGCAAGGTAGCAAGGACTCAGAAGAACACTGTCCGGCGGGACCCCGCCTTGAGGAAAGAGATCAGGAGACCCTGGAAGCGGAGGTACCGGGCAGCCTTGGCCCGCCCTCGCGGGCCAGACGGTGGCCAGGTCCTCCAGAATGAAGGCGCCAGGTTGGTGGGAGGCGCGCGGCAGCATTAGTCACCCTAGCCCCGCAGAGAGTATAGGGGGCGGGTCCTCGCTTGCTCTGCTGCCGCCTGGAGGCGCGAGTGGGCGTGGGAGGAGGGGCCTGCGGCGGGCTGGGCGCGGGCGGCCAATGGGAGCCGGCGCCCGTGGAGAGGCCGCCCACAGCCGCGGGCTTCATAAAGCACCGGCGGCGGCTGCTCTGCGCAGAGGTTGGCAGCGTCCTCCCTCAGCAGAGCTTGCTGCTGTTCCCGCAAATCGGACCGCAGCGCCAGCCTCCCCGCCACTGCCGCCGCCTGGCTGCTGTTCCTATCCTGAGCGCCACCACAGGTCCCGCCAGTTCGAAGTGCCACTCCCTGCGCACAGATGGAGCTGGACCACAGGACGAGTGGCGGCCTCCACGCCTATCCCACGGCACGGGGCGCGCCGGCGGCCAAGCCTAACGTGATCCTGCAGATCGGTAAGTGCCGGGCGGAGATGCTGGAGCACGTGCGGAGGACCCACCGGCACCTGCTGACCGAGGTGTCCAAGCAGGTGGAGCGCGAGCTGAAGGGGCTGCACAGGTCGGTGGGCAAGCTGGAGAACAACCTGGATGGCTATGTGCCCACGGGCGACTCGCAGCGCTGGAAGAAGTCCATCAAGGCCTGCCTCTGCCGCTGCCAGGAGACCATCGCCAACCTGGAGCGCTGGGTGAAGCGCGAGATGCACGTGTGGCGAGAAGTCTTCTACCGCCTAGAGAGGTGGGCTGACCGCCTCGAGTCCATGGGTGGAAAGTACCCGGTGGGCAGCGAGCCGGCCCGCCACACCGTCTCTGTGGGCGTCGGAGGTCCTGAGAGCTACTGCCACGAGGCTGATGGCTATGACTACACAGTCAGCCCCTATGCCATCACCCCTCCGCCTGCAGCTGGCGAGCTGCAGGGACAGGAACCGGCGGAGGCCCAGCAGTACCCACCATGGGGGCCGAATGAGGAAGGGCAGCCTAGCCCTGGAGTGGACACTCAGATCTTCGAGGACCCACGGGAGTTCCTGAGCCACCTGGAGGAGTACCTGCGGCAGGTGGGCGGCTCTGAGGAGTACTGGCTGTCCCAGATCCAGAACCACATGAATGGGCCAGCCAAGAAGTGGTGGGAGTTCAAGCAGGGATCAGTGAAGAATTGGGTGGAGTTCAAGAAGGAGTTCCTACAGTACAGCGAGGGCACCCTGTCCCGGGAGGCCATCCAGCGTGAACTAGACCTGCCGCAGAAGCAGGGAGAGCCACTGGACCAGTTCCTGTGGCGCAAGAGGGACCTGTACCAGACACTGTATGTGGACGCTGAGGAGGAGGAGATCATCCAGTATGTGGTGGGCACCTTGCAGCCCAAGCTCAAGCGCTTTCTGCGACACCCACTACCCAAGACCCTGGAACAGCTCATCCAGAGGGGCATGGAGGTGCAGGATGACCTGGAGCAGGCGGCTGAGCCAGCTGGGCCCCAGCTACCTGCTGAGGATGAGGCCGAGGCCCTTACACCTGCTCTCACCAATGAGTCTGTGGCCAGTGACCGGACCCAACCTGAGTAGAGGGCATCCCAGAGCTCCCAGCCTGCCTGCCACAGGCAGCGTGTGGTCCTTGCCAACCAGGACTTGAGCTTTGGCTGACTCACACAGGGGCGGCCCTTGTCCAGTCAGGCAGCCCCTTGGCCTCCTGTTCCTGCTCACACAGACACATGCCATCCAGCTGTGCCCAACTCCCCAAACAGCAAAGGAGCCCCTCCCCTGCAGGGCTCCCGCCTGTCACCCTCCCTCTGTCTGTCTTCCTGGCCCTGGCCCTGGCCCTGGTCCTACTTGAGCTGGCAAGTGGCTCCACCCTCCATACTCAGGCTATCACAAGCCCTCCTCAGCTTCCTCATTCTGCTCCACTGCCTGGGCGCTCTAGGCACTCAAAACACCATGTCTGAAGACAGGGGCCAGTGGGCTCCAAGCTCCTGGGGCACCCCAGGGCTGAAGCTAAGGCAGTATCAGTCCCAAAGGAACCTCACCTTCCGGAGACAGCACCCCTGGCAAACACCGCAGAGCCAGCTGACACCCTCCTCACCTCCCAGAAGAGTTGGTCAGCTTTGGACAGCATGGCTTCCCTCCCCAGGGAAAACCAAAACCACAAATGCAACAGCAGCAGCAGACCTGATGTCTCGGTGCCTCCTGGCCCCCAGGTGAGCCCCTGACCCCAAGGCATCTTAGAAGTGGGAGGGTCCATGAGGCAGGTCCATTTTCCAGGTCAACCCACTGAGGTTCACAGGTTTTCCTAGCAAATTAGCTGTGGGGAAGGGTTGTGGGTGCAGAGTCCCCGGAGACCAAGAAGTGGGCCAGGTGGGAGGCAGTGCTGGGGGAGCCTGTAGAGCCGGCTCACAGGGACCCTATTCTTTCTCACCCCAGTACAGTGATTCACACCAGCCTGGAGAAGAGTCAGAACTCAGTTCGGTGACTCACCTATGGCAGGCAGAGTGTCCCAGAGAGGTTGCATCCTCCACTCCGGCTGAGGCAGCAGCCGGCACCTTTGGAGCCAGGAGAATGACAACAGGTAAGGAGAGTCCCATCTCTTCTGCCCAAAAGTGTCCCTCATCCATCCTAAGCAGACATGAGCTCCTTCCCAGGCCCCAGTTCCTGGGCATTCCCCAGCCCTCTGGGCAAACTGAGAGGCTCTGCCCGGATTCTGAGCTCCAGCCATCTATCATCTACCCCTGTCCTTCCTGTGGACCCAAATGGTGTGCAGGCACTGTTGCTGACAGCGTGGCCTTTTCCTCTTTCCTTCAGGTCTCAAGACTGCCTCCAGAACTTTGCTGTTGCACCTCACACCATCTCCTTCCCTCTCTCAAAGCAGCCTGCACAGAAGTCCCAGGAGAGCCGAGAGAGGGCGGCTGCAGAGAAGAAGCAGCCTGGCAGAGGGCAGCACCCCAGCTCAACCCTGGAGCTGGTGATGAAGACAGGCCAGCATGAGGGCCAGGGCCTGCCACTATGCCTGCCCCACTGGCCGCCAGCTGCCTGCTCCCAGAGCCACTGCAGCTGGAGCGGGGTCTGCTGCCCTGGCACTCCCCTGCTCGCTGCATGGCCATTGCCTGCTCCCAGAGCCTTTCAGGAGCTCTGAGGCCAGGGCCCCAGCTGCTGCTCCTGCTCCTGGGCAATCCCAGGCTCTCTGTCCTGCTCTGCTGTTGCCTAGGATGGACCCCTGTCACTGCCCCAGCACCAGCACTGCGGTGCTGGGAGCCCTTGGTGTCTGCAGCCCAAGCAGGCCCTGGTTAGAGGTTCCTCTTTCTGCCTTGCCCACTGCATTCCAGATTCTGGGGACCAGCTCTGCAGGTTCCCAGTCTGTGCCCCTGCTAGCCCCCACAGATTTTATTCTTTGCCCATAAGCTATAACTTTTACTCATCGACTAGCACCAGCCACATGGTGGCCCTGGGACATGGGAAGACCCTGGGCACCTCAAGAGGGTGTGACTGCCCCCACCAGACCAAGCCATGAGTTTTTGGCCAGGATATGTACCCCCGCCACCTTACCTTGATGACAGGCTCTTTTGATAAGATTTTGTTAATAAAGCACTGAAACTTCTCCTAGTGTTTGTGCTGTTTCTTGGGGTACAAGCTGGTGGGAGCAGATGTGGGGAGGCCCCCTAGCCTGAGGTGACTGCGAAACCTCCATGAGTACCGCAAGGGGATTGGGTCAGGGTCCTAAATCCTCGGCCTGAAAAGGCCCAAGGGCTCCACACCCAGAGACCTGCCCTGATCCCTCCCCTGCCCATTAACCCCACTCCCTTCCCAAGACTGACTCCCAACTTGAGGCAGAGGGGTAGGAGGCAGTTCCTGCTGAGCTGGGGACTGCGCCTCACTGAGTCCAGCCGGAGTACTGGTGGGCAGAAGGGCCAGTGCAGGGTCTGTACTGCCTACACAGCCCGCTCAGGACCTGGAGTTAGGGTGACATGACCAATGTAGGAAAGGGACCCTGGCCAGCCCTGGTTGGAGGACACTGGAGTTGGTCTCCCCGAATCTCTTTTTCCTCATCTGCCAACCCTCCCTGGTACTACCCATACACGGGTCAAGAACTTGGTGAGGAGAGAATTTTGCTGCCCTGTGGGAGGTCAGCCTCCTCCGCCTTTGAAGAGGGTGCCAGTTTCCCAAAGGTGGGGCAGAAATGGCCCGAAGTTTGCTCCGACCTCTGTACCCATCAGTGTTCGATGGGAAGCAGGACTCAGAGGAGAGAGGGTAGGGTTTTTTCAGGCCAGCACAAAATCTTCCAGCCAGCTGGAACTCTGGGCAGGGGCTGAAGTTGGCATCCATAGGAGAAATTTTTCTCCAGTAGGGAAGCCTCAGGGCTGCCCCACAGCCTCTCAGTGGGCTGAGTCAGGCTGTCCACATGATGCGAGATAGTTGTCCTTATACCCACAGACTGGGCTTTCCTCACTCCTACAAACAGCCTCAGCACAATCTCTGGATTGGGGTTAGAACGACAGGATGAAGCCCGGCTGGCTAGACCATTCCACAGTCACATTCAGGTGCTTGTCAGTCACCCCTGGCCTCTCAGATGGATTTCTGTGCTTGTAGGGGCCAGAGTAGGGCTGCAAGGGCTCATGTGTGGTGCCAGCCAAGCCCAGGGAGGGCAAAGGGGTACCTGCTGGGCTCCTGGCCAAAGTGCAGCCCTCACCGCATCTACCAAGGAGACAATAGAGCTGGCAGGGCCCAGAGAGCAGGTCTGGGGGGCAGGACACAGATGGAACAGCGGGGAGGGCCACCTGCCGCCAGGAAATGTCATCACGCTCGTCACAGGCCAGAGTGTGCGTTGGATAAAAGGCAGCCTCCTCCTTATTTTCCTTTTTTCTTTTAAATAATGAAACTGCTGCCCAGAGGCAGGAGAAGAGAAGTGAGGGAGTAGAGGCAGCACCACTTGCACACACAGCAACCCAAGGAAAGCTGAGAGCTGTGCGCAAGTTATCCCACCTCGTGACCGGCAGGCTGTCCAGGTACCAGCGATTGGGGCAGCTCCATGTCCGTTACCAAGAAAGCAGGCAGTGGGACATGTCCGGAGGTGTGACGCAGGGCTCAAGCCTACTCCATACCTCCAAATCCCACCACCACCCTGACTGTCTGCCCAGCCAGATATTACCACTCAGTCTCATCTCCTCCCTGCAGAATGGGGAAACTGAGGTGTAGAATGAGGTAGTACTTTTCCTGATCTTTGAAACAGGCATGGGTCTGGAGCAAGGAATGCTGGGGAATGCTGAGTGCTCCTCTTGCAGACCCTGCATGGTGGCCTGTGGCTCAACCCAAGCACTGCCATGTCTGCCGCAGGGAGCCAGTGCCACCTCTGGGGGCTAAGGAAATGCAGCAATCAGGAAAGTGCAGGGTCAGGCTCACACAGCGCAGGCCCTAACCTTAGGGCTTCCTCTTGGCACAGGAGCATTAAGTCCCCCCTCCTGCTGGACGTGGGGGTCAAAGGCAGATAAAAGAGATCCATGCTTGTGGGGGACACCCAAAGGCTAGACACGGGGAGGAGGGTTGCAGGGGGTGTAGACATCAGGAGGTGTGAGCCAGGAGGGACAGGAGGGTATGTGAAGACAATTCTGACCCCTGATCTCAGCCACCCAGGAACCCCTCATTCTTGCAGGGTGAGGTTAGGAGGCTCCTGGTGCCTCCTCATGTCTTTGGGTCTGTTCCCAGACCAGCGGGCTCCCACACTCCCCGAGAGCTCCCAGCATGTGGCCTGGGTTCACAGGCCCAAGGCAGCACATATTAGCTCATGTTCCCTGGGAGGAGGCCAGGCAACCTCCTTGGCTGGGAGCAAGGTAACTGCAGACACAGTAGCTGCAGGAGAGAGTCCAAAGGACGGTCAGCATCATTTTTTTAGGATGGAGCCACAAAGCTGGAATGGCCATTCCTTGTGAGGATGGGGAAACTGAGGAACAAGAGAATCAGGGAGTCACAAGATGAACACACTATCCTATGAAAGTTCATCCATCCTCAAGATAAATCTCTGTTCCTTTGCGCTATAGAAACCAAAACGATGGCCGTTTCTTTGCTGATTCCAAAGTGAACCCTAACAAAATGAACACATTTAACTCCAATGTTGCTGCAGACACTTCCTGGGGACAAGAAGGCAGACTGGGTAAAAGTTTGGGAACTGCTGTGAGAATCTGTACACACAGTGGCATGCACATACCCAGCCACCATCCTAACAGCAAGCTCTCTCCCCTCCCCATGCCCCAGAATGGCCCCTTGACTAACCCTAATCCTAATCCTAACCCTAACCCTAACCCTAACCCTAACCCTAACCCTAACCCTAACCCTAACCCTAACCCTAACCCAGCTGAGGCAAGCTCAGCTCCCTAACCCAGGCGCCAGCCTGCTTAGCAGCTTTGGACTATGTCAGATAACCTCCTGTGTGGCCAGATTGCCACTGCGGGGAAGTCACCCTTGTGTTTAATCATTACAACTGTGAACCATCAGCCCATGGCAGAGGGCTATGAATCCAGCCTCCATCTCACACAGTGCTCAGCTTCCCTGGAACTTCAGACCTCTCTCTCTGCTGGGTCCCCGCCCCAACTGGGCCTTTCCCACAGAGCCTCCTCTCTCTCTTTTCTGTCTCTGTCTCTCTCTCTCTCTCTGTCTCTCTCTCCCCTTTCTCCCCCCACCTCTCTCTGCCTCTTTCTCTCCCTCTCTCTGTCTCTCTTCCTCTCTCTCTCTTTCTCTCCCTCTCTTTCTCCCCCTCCCTCCCTCCCCCCTCTTCTTTTTCTCTCCTTTCTCTCTCCTCTTCCCTCTCCTCCCTCCCCCCCTGCTCTCTCCCTCTCACCTGTTGTGCTGCTTCCCTTACTGCCCACTCATTCCACGACTCCATCCCCCAACCCAGGACACTTAGGAACACTCCTGGATTTGCCCTTGGTTTTTCTGGTTCCTGGAGACAGAGCCCTACTCCCGGCATAAAAAGATCTTTTAAAGCTAAAACGTGGACAGAGGAGTCTTGGCCCAGGTCTCAGGGCCACCTCCCTGGACACTTGACAGGCTAACTCCAGGCCAGCTCACTGGTGCCCACCCGAGAGGACCAGACCCTCTTCCCTGGAGGTCTGGGGGCTGTGCCTGAGCCTACTCTCCTTCCTCTCACTCTCCACAGCCCTCTGTCCGCACCCCATCCTCCCCAGCACCCTGTCCCTCCAGAATCTCTAAAGTGGAGCTGCTTGGTTGGTGGGTAGCCTGTGCCATCCCCCGTCATTTGGTGGCTAGGTAGGACCCCTGCCCCTGCTGGCGCTCATCAGCTTCTTTCCCGCTCACATCTGTGCCCTGTTTCCCTCCAGAAGGCCTCTTTCCTCTGATGGGGCCAGGGGCACAGCAGCCAGTCCTGAGTCCCTTCCGGGTCCATGCTGGGTCTCAGCCCTGCACTGAGTGTACCAAGCCTTGGCTGGGGTCTCTGAGAACACCTCATGCCACCCTCAGAGAGGCAAGTCTTACTTGGGGGCTGTCCCCCAAAGACGGCAGCTCTGAAGAGGGGGATACCCTCACTCTGAGAGTATCTGAAGAGGGAAGGGAAGCCCTGGCCAGAATGACTCTCAGCTGTCTCCTCGGCTGGGAGGGAAAGTCGGGCAGCCTCCACCCTGTCCCCACCACTGCCCTTGCCCGCATGCCACTCTGGATGCTCCATGGGGGCCACAACGCCACAGAATATGCCAAACTCCTGCTCACCCTCCACAGCTTGATCCCAGGCTTCTGCCCAGAGGCCACCCTCACTCTGTGCCCTGGGCAACTCTGCCCCTCCCTGCTTTACACTGGTACTTTCCCAGTGTTCCCTGAGGGTAGAGAACCCAGGTCAGCCCTACACCTCCCCTCCTGGGAAGCACACTCCCAGAACGGATCCTCTGCATACCCCAACTCCCACTCCCAGGGCCAGGATCCTACTGCTTCCTGTCTGTCACTGTCCTTGCCAGGAGACTGGGTTATGGATGAGGCTATTTTTAGCCTCTGCTATCCCCTGTAATTATCTTGTCTCTGCTTTGCCCTGGCACCAGGCCCCTGCTACAGTCCCACTAGGAAATGTCAGTTCATCTCCCCTTGCTCAGAGTTATTGGGAATGTAGGCAGTCAGTGTCTCAAGGTAGGGGCTGGTGATCACGGTCCAGAGCCCCCTTCATGCCGCCCCACCTTGCTGGGGGTACTCTGTCCCTTCTGAGGTGTTGGCTCTACCCGAAAAAGGCCAGGACAGCCTCAAATGAGGTTTGGATGCCCTCTGGGGTAATAAAGATAAGAGGGTGGTTGGGGTTTCAGAATGCAGGTCTACTTGTGCCTCCACAGCCCTCAGACACGGGCCTGGCCTCGGTGAGCAGAAACACTCTCTTGTTTCTGGTCCTGGGGTGAAGCGGGAGGCTTGTGGTTCATTCAGACCTGTGTTATCTCCAGGGCCCTGTCCTTGGGAAGAAGGTGCCCTGTGCACTCTGGCTGCTCCTTGAAGGTGTGAGGCGACCTGTCAGAGGCTCTTCCTTCTGGCACCTGCAGGTGGACCCCTCGTTGGCAGGGCCCCTCTGTCTAGAGCAGACGGGGCAGGAAGTAAGCGTGTGTGGGAGGGTTGGCCTGCGTTGCACTGGGTTCTTAGCCTGAGGTCACCGGGCTGTACACAGAGTAGCGGCTGGAGCCCACCCCAAACCGCACATCAGGCTCATGAAACTGCTGACGCCAGGGACTTCCCTGCTGCCAGGCCTTGAGGCCCACTGCTGACCGCAGACCTCAAGTGGTGGCGGGAGTCACCCTTCATCAGGGACACAGCCCACCTGTGCCCCGGCACCCTCCCGGCCTGGCAGCTTGTCTCTGGCTGGCCATGGTACTCATGGCTCAACCCTCCACTGCAAGCAGGTGCAGCACGAGCTGCCTCCCCCAGGAAGTCCCTGTGCTGCCTGTCCAGAAGAGTCGTCCACGTCACAGCTGGGCTCTGGCTCCTGGCAGAGCATCCACACTGCCAGGAGACTGTCTGGGCCACTGACTTCACTCTTTCCCAGCCACCCTCTTGGGGACTGCAGTCACCTGTGTGCCCTGGAGTGTCCTCTGCACTCCTCCATCAGGCCAGGGCTCCTCACTCCCATATAACTACTGTGGTGGGCCCCAAACATGTCCACCTCAGTTTAGTTACCTGGCCTGACCCAGAGGACAGAATGTTCATCACTGACCTCTAGATGAGCTGGTCTGGTGTCATCACGAGGGATTATAAGCACAGGAAGACTGAGGCAGGACAGAGCCATAGTGGCCTCAAAGGAGGAGAAAGGTGCCAGAGCCCCAGGAGGCAGGGTCAGGGGCTACAGAGTGCTCCCCGCAGAGCCTTGAGCCTTTTGGCTCCCAGATCTTAATTCAGACCTGGGACCCAGAGTTGGGCTCTGACTGCAGAGCCCGGGAAGCTCAGTGTGTGTTGTCTGGGGCACTGAGTCACAGTCTCCTCTGGGCCTGGGGTCACAGCTCAGTTGCCTGGTCTGTGTAGATCTCTGCACTGCCTGGGCCATGGCCCTCCTCTCTTTTGGGTGGCTACTCTGGGTCTGTTTCCTCACCTGTAAGATGGGGGAAGGATGGTGTCTTAGTTACTTTTCTCATTGCTGAGACAAAATACCCAACACTAAAAGTTCTAGGCGGAAAGGTTTATTGTAGCTCACACTTTGTAGTGATTTCAGCTCATAGTAGGCTGTCTCTCAGGCAGGGCAGCATGGTGGAGGGGCAGTGCAGAGGAGGAAAATTCCAAGGTGGGCACAAGGCAGCAATGCAGCAAGTGACAGCAGCAGCCCACTTTCTGTCCCTTATATGCTACCCAGGCTACCTGCCCTATAGCACTCCCACCCTTCAACTTAGCATTGCACCATTGATCCTAACATTGAATCCTGAATCCCGTCATCACACACCCTAGATGCAGCCCCCTCTGAAGAGCTCCACCTATGACCACATGAAGCTTTGGGGCCATAACAATTGGTGTCTGCTAGAGCTGCTGCAGGATTGGGCTTGGGCCAGGTGACGGAGGATAGCCTCCTATGCTACTGCCCTTAAGGCGTCAGCCTTGGCTGTGGGACTGTGCCTGAGTACTAAGTGCAAAGCTGACCCATGCATGTGGCTAAGAGTGATGGTGAGGGTGGAGTTGGGTGTGTGAGGGGCCTGGACCAGCCTGGGCTGTTCTAGTAGTTCCTTCTCCCCACTGCTACTCATTTTGGAAGCCGTTTTTCTTTATTCACTGTCTCTCTGCATTTCCACCTCTCCCCTCCCCCACCCAGGCATTGCTATGGTAACTAGCTAGGGCACCCACGGCTTCCCTAATAGAGGATTCCACAGGCCCTGGGAGTCCTCGAGCGTGTGTGAGTGTGTGTGTGTGTGTGTGTGTGTGTGTACATGCGCACAGACATAGGAGCTGAGCTTGAGAAGGTCCCTGGGGCTTTGTGATTGAGACAAAGGCCAGAGAGAAGTGGAATGATTAGAAACCTCCTCCTCGTCCTGAGTCCAGCACCCCCACCCAGGGCACAACTGCATAACTGATACCCTCCCTTTCTTCAAGGCTGCCCCCTAATATCCCTACCAGGGGGTGTTACATGCCATCACTGTCTGGGGACATCACTGTCACAGTAGCTTCAACACCCTCCCTGCAGCCTGCTGTCCCTTCCTTTCTTGGCCCAGCTCCTTTTCCCCTCCAGGACTGGGCTTCTCAGTACTAAGACAGCCACAGCCAGACGCAGGGCAGCAGGCTCGACTCCTGCAACCCCTCCTCCCCACAGAGTTTCCCTGCTCAGTTCCTGGCATCCCTTTTCTGCAGAGGCAGCACTTGGTGGTTGTCACATGACCAAACCCTCCTGTCCAGGAGAGCTGCAGGAGGTGGGCAGTCAGGGGCAGCTCTGTGCCCAGCCCCAGCCTGGAGCAGCCATCCTCACTGACAGCAGCCCCCGCCTGTCACTGCTTCCCGCCCACTGAGAGCTCCGTGCCTGGAGTCCCAAGCAGCTGTGTAGGTGGGGAGGAGCGCCGGGGCTGGGCCCTCATAGGCTACTGCCTCTTCCCTCTGTCTCCAGCCTGGCCAGTGGAGTGGGAGGGACTCACGGGGCAGAAGGGTGGCCTGCAGAGAGGGCATCATGGAAAGCCAGAAAGTGAGGCGGGGGTCTCATCCATGCAACATCCTGCACCCCACCAGGTCAGGCTCCCGGGGGATGGGCCAGGCCACCCCTCTAAGAAGGGCCCTAGGCCTGAGCCAAGCCTTCTCAGACAGGTGGGAGCTGGGCTAAGCCTCTCCCCTGAGCAGGGTTGCAGAGCTGGGCCATCTTCCCCCTCAGACAGGAGTCCAGGACTGGGCCAGGCCTCTTTCCTCAGACAGGCTCAGAGCAGGGTCTGAGTCTATCCAGACTGTGCCTGCCGGCTGCTGGAATACTTCCTGCATGGGGACATGTTTTGAATATACTGGGTTAAGTAAAATACATGATTAAAATTAATTTTCCCCCTTTCTCCTCTCTGTGGTGTGGCTGGTAGAAAGTGCTAAGTCACACTGGTGTCTCACTTTGTGCTTCTCTTACATAGTGCTGCCTGAGGCTGCCCACATATCCTCGTCCAAGATGCCCACAAGAGGCTGGTGGTGGGGACACCGCAGGGCTTGGCTTTCTTGCAAAGGGGCCCAGATGAGCCAGAGGGAGATGAGCCTGGGGGCCCAAGTTTGCTGAGTCGCACTGCCTTAGGGGAGTGGACAACCTTGATATGCATGTGACCCTGGGCACCCCTATCTATGTCTTCCTCACTCTGGGCAAGGCAACCAGGGACCCCATAAGCCCTGTGCCCCAGGAGAGCCTCTGTTTAGGCTCTGAAGCCTGATGGGCTGGCTGGTGTGGCCCCAGAGGCCCAGACTGGGACTGAACCCACATGGCTGAGGAGGTGTCCTTCAAATTATGAATTATTCCAAGGCTCTGAGCGCCTGTGACTCTGGCACCTGGGGGAGCTGTTCTGCAGTTCAGGCTGCGCTCTCCAGGGGCTACAGCAACTGGTCTTGTGCTCTCCGGGCCTCATTCCATTAGACAGGAGCCCAGGCCAGCCCTGTCTTACACAGCCATGCAGTCTGGCTGGAGCTTGCAGACGGATTGATGGACCAGGCATGGCCAGCACAGACCTCCACCACAGCCCCAGCCCTGAGGGAGTCCCCAGGCAGGTCTAGCATGGTGCCAGTTGCCTCTCTCTAACACCATTGTCTTTATTTTGTGCCTGACCAAGAAGGGACGAAACATTTAACCAGGACATGCATCTGTGCTGTGTGTCAAACCTATCCTCCACAGGCACCAGTACTTAGTCCGCAGGACTCCAGAGCTGGAGAGGAGCACAGGTCTTACTGTCACCCCGGGTGCAGTGAGCTGCCACATTGAGGCGGGTTGGGGCCCTGCTGTCTCTCTTCTCTAGCTACCACCCAGAGCATGCTCTGACCACCTGCAACCCCAAAGCCCTCATTCAGGAGCCCTCTGGGGGAAGAGACCTAGGCTCCCGCCTTTGCCCCGCATTTACCATTAGGTGATGTCTGCCAGGCAACCTGGCTTTCCTAGACCTCAGCTTCCCATCTTCAGGGACCCCAGTGTCTTAGGAGGAGCTCCGTGCCAAAGCCTGTGGTGCTCCTGGTGTATAGGCTGCCTGAGGCTTCTGCACCTGTGGGGCGGAGCTTGGTGGCTCTGCCTGGGACAGGTATGTGTCAGACACAGAGGACAGCAGGCAAGGGGCTTGCCTGGTAAAGGAGCCCCACCTTCCAGGGCAGCAGCGATGCTTCTGGAGCTGAGGATTGGCTCTGGCTGACCCTGCCAGCCCTGTGCCTGGGGGGAGCCCACTTCCTGCCCATACCTCAGAGCTCCAGCCAGGTGTCCTTTCTCTCCAGCACTACTTCACCCCTTCTGGTCACACTCTATAGCCACACTCAGGAATCAGCCTACTTCTGGCCTCATTTACCGGGAAAGAGATGTGAGAAAGGTTTTAAAATGCAGTGTAATGGTGCATGCCTGTAATCCCAGCATTTGGGAGGCTGAGGCAGGAGGATTGCTGGGAGTTCAAGGCCAGCCTGGCTACATAGTGAGTTCAAGATCAGCCTGTAGTACACAGCGAGACCCTGTCTAAAGAAAAAAAAAAGAAAGAAAAGATTTTAAGAAGTAAAACTATGATTCATTCAAATATAAAGGGAACACATGTCAAGGCTTTTATTCAACCCATGAACTCATTAATGAGTGAGGGAGTCAGCAAGAGATGAAAACCAGTGTGCAATTTAAAACACAAAGAAGAGGTCCCACTTTCCTGTGGACTCCCTGGAAAAGACCATTGATTGTTGGAGGGGTTGCTAAGCCAGCCCTGGTCAGTCTACTCCAGATGCCAGGAGAGAAAGTACATGGCCCATGTCATTTTATGAAGCTGGCGTAACTCTGATGCCAGACCAGCCAGAAAGAGCTCTCAGGGGAAGGGAGGCAAGGGGCTGGCATCATCACAGCAAAGTAGTAAGGAAGGATGAGGTGGGAGGGACAGTCTGTCCCCCGAGTCAAGGCAGATTAATAAGCTACAGTGGCCAGGGACCTTAGTCCTGGAGGAGGGACAGATACAGGATAGGACGGAAACTCAAGAGTATCGCACAATGGTCCCAGCCAGCCCTGCTGCTCTGCAAGGGCAGCTGCTGTGTGCTCGGGACCCCCAGAATCCACTGGAGGCCTGCAGTGTAGAGCCCCAGAGCCCCACCACTGGCCTCATGCCCTGAGGAAAAGAGAGGGACTGGGACTGTGCAGCCATGGGGGGCCCTGACTAAGGGTTGCAGCTGACATTCCCTCCATTGTCTGATCACTGCCCAGATGCATAATCCAGCTTTGACTATTCTTTTGCCCAATCCTTCCATCTGTCTGCTCACCTCTTCAGTCATTCGATAAGCTTTGAGGATTATAAAGTGCCAGAGGAGTAAAGCAAAAACTATTTTATGCCAAAGTTCTTGAATCTCCTGAGAAAATGATAAAGGAGAAAGAGCTTACAGCTCCTGGGCAAGGAGGTCAAAACAGGACCACAGTTCTCCCAGTCAAGGCTGGAAAGTTCTAAGGAAGGAGAAGCCGTTTTCAGTCTTTCAATCCTTTTTCTCTCAGCCAGACCTGGTAGGCGCTCCCCACGTGCACACCCGTCCTCCACGTACAGCGCCTGAGCAGGCTGGGCCAGGTCATTCTCTGCAGCAGCCGGCTGGGAACTTGTGAATCTGAGAGGGCAAGAAGGGGATCTGAGGCTCTAGAAGAGACATCCTGGATTCATTCTGGGGATAGCAGAGGACCAGGTAGCCTTCTGCTCAGTTCACTTAGTTCTCACTTTCCCTTGGTGGCCAATGGCACAGGACGAAGCAGGTCTAGAAAGGCGAGGGACTGCTGTGACCTGCAGCCCAGGGATGCAGACCTGGGGCCCAGGGCTCCTTGGCCTCTCAGCCTCTCTTCACAGCCTCCTTTCTCTGGGGCCTGGCTGCCTTGGCCTGCATACCCTCTCTGTCCGTTAGGAACCATGTCCTGTGCTGGACAGGGTCTTGGAGGCCATTCCTCTCCTGCTCCCTTCTCAGCCTCGTGAGCACAATCTCTCCTCTGAGCTCTGGGGTGCTCTTTTCTCTCCTTTGAGAACACTTTCCCCACTGCTTGGCAAACTCTCTGTGCTTCAAGTCTCAGCCCCTTCCCCTGCAAGGCCTGCCATAATCCTCCCAGCAGATATGCCACCCCCTCTGGTCATGTGTCCTTTAGAAAGGCTGTCTGTTTGCAGATCGGTGTCCCTTCTAGCCTTTTGGCCCCTGGGATGATGACTGTCTTGTTGCATCTCTCATTCTGGGTGCTTAATTATTCTATGCAGAATAAATGAATGAGTCAGCTGGTGGCAGCCTGGGGGGCAGCCAGGGCCACAGGTGACACGGAGGGAGAGGCAGCACTAGCCATGCTGGCCTGGGATCTGCCTGTGAGCCCTGGCCCTGACTGTCACCCCATCCTGCTCCCTTGACCTTGGCCCACATGAGGGGTCCTGGGGCAGTTGGGTCAAATGCAAACTAACTGAACACAGGGGTAGCATGAGGGTCTGGTGGAGCAAGCACCTTTCTGGGGTTTTTGTGTGAAGGAAGCAGTTGGGTGGGTGGGTGGGGGTCCCAGGATTCCTAGGATCTGCCCATCCCAGGACACAGACAGGGCTCTACTGTTCAGCCAAGAGATGCTGTCAGGGTAAGGGGACCCCAGGAAAGCGCAGTGCAGACTCTCTCCCATGAGGAACTCTGAGCCGCAAGGCAAATGTGTTTTTTTCAAAACAGAGTTCACAAACACCCTAAGGAGTAGTGCTATTGACCCAGTACAACCGTGTGTCATTGTAATCCAAGCATTGGGCCCTGGGACAGGTTGGAGCCCTGTGCCTGTTTCAGGGGGATGAAGGTGCAGCTGTGTCCAGACCCCTGTCCTCTTCAGGGCCAGTCCATCTCTCTGGGACATCATGGCAGGGAATGACCCTACCTTGCCTTTCTGTGGGCTCCCTCAGGGGTCCATCCCTCCGCACAGCTATGCATTCTTCTAGGCGCCCTCTGTGCACCCTCTGGTGCCAGCTCGGCCAGGAGGGCTCTGGCATTTGCTGCAGGGAGACCTCTGCTTAGATAGTGGCAGCTCCTGAGCTTTCTCACCTTGAGGCTCAGAGAAGCCACCATCCATTGGAATTCCCTCCCTAGCCCAAGATCACTTTCCAGCTGCCCCTTGCTGCCCATGGGAAGGCTCCTTTGGTATTCTTTGGGGGAAAAAAGTCTTAGAAATAAGCAAATGAAGGCCCAGTCATTGGTAGACTCATCTGATCTTAAAACTTTCAGACATGAGCCAAGTCTTGGAGATGGCCAGGTCCTACGCTGGGATCAGCCCTGGGGTTCCGTGGTGGCAGTGCCTAGGGAACTCACAGGCTGTGTGTTCTTTCTCACCAACCACAACCGGTGACCAATCTGTCACCTTAGTGACTCCAGTGAGGGTGTTTACAGGCTGGAGATCTTCAGATAGGAGGGTGGCAGTTGGCTCAGCCATGCCCCCTCCAACAGTCACCCTAGTTGGTCCTGAATCTAAGACCAGAATTGGCCAAGATATCAGGAGTCCTATGGGACTTTGTCTTGGCCCCAAGGGCATCTGGACATCTATATTCTTTGCCTCTCCAGACATCAGACGATCTTGGAATCTGGTCTGGGCAGCCTGGCTAGCAGCGTTATAGTACAGTACGGTGTCCAGTGATTCCTGGCTCTTGTGTTCAGACAACTGATAAACATAACAGTTTAACTTTTACTGAAGAAAAGAAGAAAAGGAGAGGAAAAGAAAAAGAAAGAGAAAAGAGTTGATACATCCTGCACACAGGACAGGCTACTGCAAGAACAAGAGGGTAGCAGTGGCAAAGTCAATGGCTGCTGTCTTTTTTATACCTTCCTTTGATGTCAGATCCAGGCTGCCCCTTGCAGGGCTTCCAAGCTGCTCCACACAGGCATCTCAGCCATGACTTGACAGCTCTTCATGACTGACAGGTCACACCCAGTTTTCTAGCTATCATTTGCCACATCCTGATCTGCCTCAGCAACAGAGCTAGAGGCTCAGACACATAGGAGGACACAGCTGGTGATCCAGTGAGCCCAAACCTATGGAATGAGTGTAGATGGCTAGGCTCCTGGTAACTGAGGCTCTCTTTCCAGGGCTGTGTCCTCCCCTTGTGGCTACCAGTCAGGATGGGAAGGGTGTTAGAAGGGGAGCCTTGGCCATTGGCTCTTTCTTGTTCCCCTTCTCAGCTGACAAGACCTTGACTTTTAAATCTACAGCAGGCACTGCTGTCACCAGAGCATTCTGCCTTGTGGGCACATGCTTGGGAAATGCCCTCAACTGCCTGCAGCATCGTCGGTTGAGGATGGAATTCTCAGGGGTGGACTTCCTTCACTTTCAGGCAGTGGCTGTTGGGACCAGGTTCCTCAAGACTCCCCAGGGCTTCTGAACGTCCTTCTCGAGACAAGTCCCACTGAGTCCTGGAGAAAGGCACTAACCGACTTGAAAGAGGTCTCTCTTAGGGAAGGTAGCTGTCTTCACCCAAGACGTGGAGGTGGCCTGGGGTAGGCGGAGCAGCTTGGGCTTGGGACTGATCCAGTTTGAAGTTCTTCAGAGCACTCGGGTCTGTTCTTTGAACACCAAGTCCCACAGAACAGACCCAGCAATCTTCTCAAAATGCTTCTCCAGGCAGCTGGTGATGAAGGGGTTTTGGGGACATACAGACACACTGTGCCCTGGGAAGGACCTTTTCCCCCCGTTTCCTCGTCCTTTCTTAGCCATTGTCACTTGTCAGGGAGATTTCCATGATGGAGTCAGGTTCTTCCCTGCCTGCCTCATCTTACTCTCTTCTGGTG
>RJWM01007076.1:0-80236 GCA_004363535.1 Dasyprocta punctata | reverse complement strand
GCCATTTTCTTTGCTTGTAAGAATATTTTGGGGCAAACTCACAAGCCATTGCTATATGAGAACATGCCCAGGGCCCAGGAGAGTAACAGACAAGTGGACAGAATTCCAAAGCTTTGGGGAAAACAGAGTGATCTCAGTTTTATATCCTGAATCAGCTCATTCCTACCTGATCCCCTAGTATAAAAGCAGGACTGGCCACATGTCAGCCGAGTTGTTCCAGATAATCCACTCTAGCTAAATGAGTATTTCTGCTCAAGAGCTCTGGGAGTTTGTGTTTTTTTGTTATACAGCAGTACTGTGGCAATAGCTAACTGATGCAATCTGATATCAGAGCCTGGGCTCTTAACTATGGCTCCATTTGTTGATGAGCGTTCCAGCTCTTTACTGAACTGAGGTTGTCCTTCTAGAATGAGGAGAGGCCCTGAGTCTGGGGGAGGTCTCAGAGCCAGGCATCTGGTCTCAGAACTAGAGGCTGCTGAGGCCTGCAGTGTGGGCACATGTCTGAAGACCTAATAGCACCAAACCTCTCAGTTATGCTTTGTCATCATCATTGATCCACAGCAGCTGCCAAACTTGGTCTGACTGCCAGCAAGACTCACCTCCACATGCCTTTTTTCTTACCTGCCTCTCTGCAGGCTGTGCTTGATTGGATTCTTGGGAACCAAGGCAGGGCAGAGGAAGCAGCCATGTTCCAGGGACTTTACCAGGCTTGAGTCAGGATAGCAGCAGGACAGAAGCTCCAGGCTTGGCGCCTTCCCCCTCATCCTGTGGTCCAGCCACCCTGATTGTGACTTGCTACTCTTCCTAATTTGAATATCAATTTAGTGACTGTCTCCCTTTAACTTCACTTTCAGGAAAACAGGGACTGTCTACCTTGTTCATTGTTATATCTTCAGCACCTGGCACATAGTAAATGTTTGCAGAAGGGAAGGAGGAAGAGGAGAAGAACATGGAGAAAAGTTACTGCTATGTATCTTCAGAATGAAGCCCTAAGCCTGAGGGTTGGAGCACAGGATCACCTGCAAGCTATGTTCTGAAGTGTCCATGACACCCAAATATAGCCAGGCTCAGAAGTGACCAGAGGATCTGTCTTGTTCCTTGAGGCTCCGAGAGTCATCAGAGTCTGGCTCCTACCTGGAACTTGGCCTTTGGTGTTATGTGAGTTACTTTTCTTTCATTGCTGAGACAAAATACCTGACACACAAAATTAAAGAAGAAAAGATTTATTTAGCTCACAATTTATAGAAGTTTCAATTCATAATCACCTGGCTTCAAGGCAGTGTGGCATGACTGAGAGGCAACCAAGAAGAAGACAGCAAAAGCAACAAGAGCATAAAAAGGGCAGGGGAAGCAAGCCTCTTTTCCTCCCTTATATTGTAAGCAGGCTGCCTGTCCTAGGGTGGGTTCTCTACACCCTGGGAATGTAGAACTGCTGAAAAGCTTCTCTACTTCTCAAATTGGCCCAATGTATCAACCTTACAATTCATCGTTTGTAAACCAGAGACATTTCTTTAAACTGGTATCTAGATATCAAGGCATGCTTATTATTATCATTTCACAATTTGAACATTATAACACAGGTTTAACAATCCTTAAGAACCAGTATTAAGTCTATCAGTATCATATTACCTTAGAACCATAACATTCCACCTCTGGCCCTCCAAAACTCATGCACATCCTTTTATGCAAAAGGCACTTAGTCTATCTCTAAGAGTCACTGAAGTCTAACAGCTTCAGCATTGCTGAAAAGTCCAAGTTCCAAGTCTCCTCCAAGATGTACAGCAGACTCTTAGTTGCAAGTCCCCATACAAATGAAAAGCCGAACACTTCCAATATTCAATGGCACAAGATAAACATTTTCATTTCAAAAGTTACAAGCAGGAGGTTATGAAGGGTTGGGACCAAAGCAAGTCCAAAATCCAGCAGGGCAAATATTAAGTCCTGTAGTTCCATGAACAACATTCAAAGCAATCTTTGGCAAGTTGTGAGCTCCAAAGGGCTTGGATGGCTCCACCCCTAAGGCACATCTGGTGGTTGTAGGGCTCATGGCTTCTTTCTTAGGCCTGCTTTTTTTCCTCCTTGCAGCTCTCCTTAAATAATACATTTTCCTGGTTTTTCCAAAATTCTGGGGTATCTACCACACCTTTGGCTTCACCCTCACAACTTCATACACTGCCTCTCAGGGGCACACTGCCTGCCCTCCCAAGCCTTCTGAAATCTGGGCGGAAGCCTTCTTAACCTCACAACTCTTACATTCTGCATGCAGCTAAAACCAGCACCACATGGATGCTGCCAAAGTCTGCTGCTGCTAGCTGGAGCAGTAGCCGTGCTTTTCTCTGTCTTGTATTTAGGAGTTGAGTGACTGGATCTCTGCACAATCTGAATGTAATTCTAAGGAACAAGTTTTCTAGGCCACAACCCTTCTGGAATATGGTGTGGCCACTGTCATTCTGGAACATGGCTCCCTAAGGCTTTCTTGTCAAAGCAAAGTCTTTCACCTTCGCAGTTTTGAGGCTGCAAAGTGTGGAGGCTTGCTGCTTCTTGTGATGTCCTCAGGTCATTTATATACTCTCCTGTTCCTTCTCAGCAGTTGAGATCTCTTCTGCTCTACCTTTGCCGTTCACAGCTTTACTGGAGTTTCATTTTGGCCAAAGTCACATTTTAAATCATCCTGCTGGGATTTTTGCTCTTGATCCTCAACATAGATCTGGTTAAATGCCCCCAACAGTAGTCATGCCACAGCCTCAATACTCAACTGCCTTAAAATTTCTTTGACCAGATTAATTAATCTGCTGCCCTTAATCTCAGTTTCAGGCAAAGTCTCTGTACATGAGCAAAATGCAGATAAACTATAACATATATCATCTGGAATCCACCAACCAATGCAGTTCTTTCCAGCAGAAACCTCCCAAGCCTAGTCTTTACAAGCAGGCTTTTCTGGTCTTCTGAGTTTTGAAGAGAATCTGCCATGCAGAATAGCCTAAGATGTTCCAGTGCTGCTCTTTCAGGTGATATCACTGAACCTTTCCAAACTCTTCCCATAAGCCATTCTCAAAGGCTCTTGAACCACATGGTCAGGTATAGTCACAGCAACAACCCTACTTCTGGTACCAAATTCTGTGTTAGTTGCTTTTCTCTCACTGCTGAGACAAAGTAGCCAGTGCCCAAAATTAAGGAAGAAAAGGTTTATTTAGCTCAGTTTGTAGAGGTTTCAGTCTATAATCAGCTGACTCCATGACAGGGTGGCATGGTTGAGAGGCAACCATTCATGGTGGTGAAAAATAGCAAGAGCAATAAGAGCTAAAAGGGTGATGGGGATCAATCCCCTTTTCTTCCCTTATATTGAAAACAGGCTACCTTCCCTAGGGTTTGTCCTCTATACCTTAAAATGTAGAACTGCTGAATCACTTAGTTAAGCTTCTAAACTTCTCAAGTTGATACAACAAATCAACCATTACAGTTGTGGTGGAAGCCCTGACTGCTTTAGGAACCCTCTTCTTCCCAGGAACTCCTGACCTCTCCACCTTGGGGTTCCCTCAGATCTAGGTGGATCCCTCAGATCCCTCAGATCCAGCCTGAAGTGCCCCTTCCCTCCTTCTCCTTGACCCTCTCACATCCTAGCATGAATCATCTTGCTCATGTGTGTCATGTCTGAGAACACAGCAACACAGAGGCACAGAGAAAGCTGGTGACTGATCCAAGGTCACAAAGCAAGTTAAAAGCATCTCTGGGACTAGAATCCAGTGCCGTGGTGCCCACACATGTGCTGCCTGTCCTGTCCCAGGCAGCCCTGCATACTCTCAGGCCCAGTTCTTTACCATCAGTCAGGATAAATGGAATCCTGGAGGGGACCAGGGCAGAAGGAGCTTCTGGTGTAGAGTGGTAAGGGATATGGGCAGCAAAAGTGGACATAGTCTCCTCTGTGGGTATCCAGGAATGTCCTCAACCAGGTCATAGGTGCAAAAACAGACTTCCGTGGAGCAACACTGAAGATCACTGGACTCCTTTCCTGCCTGGTAAAGAGAGTAAACTGAGGCTCAGGGGAAGAACTCTAAGACATAGGCACCCTCAGTACAGAACCAGGGCTGGAACTTAGCCTATCCTGCTTCTAAATCAGTGGTTTGTGGCAAACACTATCCTTTGGCTATGCAAAGCTGTCATTCATACCCCTTTCCTTCTTGCTAATCCAGTTCCTGTCAGTGAGAGGTAAGTAACAGTCTCCTTGGAATGACTTACCTATCTGAAAATTCTTGCCTCCTTAATCTCCCCTTTTTTCTCTTCTCTTCTCTTCTCTTCTCTTCTCTTCTCTTCTCTTCTCTTCTCTTCTCTTCTCTTCCCTTCCCTTCCCTTCCCTTCCCTTCCCTTCCCTTTCCTTCTCTTCTCTTCTTGCCTTACATGCAGATGTGAGGCTAGAGAACCAGCAGCCACTTTGGAACCAGGAGGCAGAAATAAGTGCTCCAAAATGAACTTGCTAAGAGTGGTGGAACTAAAAGATGAAATGAACCTTAGACTTTGGTCACAAAATTGAGTAACTGAACCAATGTCCCCAAATGCCACCCTCTGAATATCTAGTTGTGGGAGAAAAATAAATTTGTTATTAATTTAGAGCACAGCAGTGGGTTATCTTTTGTTCTTGAATCTAGGGACATTTTTAATTGACCAAGTCATTGCCCTGTTTCTTTTTTTTTTTTTTTTTTTTTTTTTTGCGGCACCAGGGATTGAACTCACAACCTCGCGCCTACCAGGGCAGGCGCTTAAGGCATTGAGCCAAACTCCCGGCCCTCCTGTTTCTTAACTACATATGAGGTGACCTGGTCATGGACCAGCCCATTTCATGAATAGAAAAACTGTGGCATCTTACGGTTTCAAAGCACCTTCCCCAAGCCCTTGACAACTTCAGATCAGCAGAAAAGACACTGCACTTCATTTGCTCACAGGCTCGCAGGACAGGGAGTGAAAACATGTTCTCCAAACAGATATCATCCAAGCACATTGCGTGGGTCCTGGGTTTGCAGAATTATAGAATTGCACTGAGTTAGGTCATGGCTTGGGAAACCCTGGCTGCTGCCTCCCTTATATTTCTACAGCTTTGTCCTTGGAGAGCAGGGAGGTTGGCAGTGAATGGAAGGAAGTGTGATGGATCTCAATAACTTAATGGAAAGTGGCTACATTTTAGGGGCAAGGGGATAAAAAACAGCCTTCCATGGAGACTTTTTAGCCATAAAGCACTGTTTTAACCAATGTGTAGTGAGTAGCTGAGGGCACTGGACTTCAAATCCTGATGCCTGGCTTCTGCAGACCATGGTTGCACCCTAATGTCTGTGATTAAAGCCAGACTGAGCTGTAAAGCACCCAGCAGTGGTCACTTCTGGGGTCTTCTGGATAACTGGCCCCCAAATGCACAGAGACCCTGCAGGAATACCAGTCTCCTGCATGTCCCCATCCTGGGCTCTCTGACTCTTCCTCCCTGAGAGGAAGATGCAACTCTGTCTTGCTGAGAGGGCCCATTTTTAGAGTCAGAATTCTGTCATGGAGAAGTCCTGAGCTTCTCATCTTACCAAGCTGTTTTACAGTAGGATCTTATTTGCACACAAAAACTCTACATGATATTGAGTTCATTCTAGCTGCTTTAACAAACAAGCCTTAAGATGTCAGAGGCTTGGCATAATAAAATTTATGTTCTCAGTCATGGTATTAGGCTGCTTTCCATTACTATAACAACAGCTCTGAGATCATTAATTTAAGAGGAGGAAAGTTTCATTTTGGCTCATACTTTCAGAGGGTTCAGTCCAAGGTCAGCTGGCCCATTGCTTAGAGGCCTGTGACAAGGCAGAGTATCTTGGTGGGAATGCATGGCAAGGGAATTGCTCACCTCATGTAACTGAGAAGTAAAGAGAAACAGGAAGGGGGCAGGGTTCAAATTTCCCTTTCAAGGACACACCCCCAGTGATACAATCTCTTTCCTTGAGGTCCCATCTCCTAAGAGTTCCACCACTTTCCAATATCCCCATGAGCTGGGGACAAACCTTTAATACATGGCCTTTGGGAATTTCCCAGATCCCCCATAACATTTGCATTATTAGACTAAGACAATAGTCTCTGACAGGTGAATGATGACTTCCACATGGTGCCTAGAGGTTGAGGTCTTTTCTGTATGCAGCCTTCACTCACCTTATTAATCCATGGCAGAGCCAAAATAAAGGCAGACAGCCCTGCTTTCTTAGCTTCTTAGGAGACAGAAGTTCAATAATTCACCCCAAACCACATGGAGTCCAACAGCCAGCTGTGTATGTCCGGATGCACACTCTACAGTCACCTCAAAAAGGCATCTCTATCTTCACCCTGGCCCCACTTCCCCTACTCCAGACAAGCAGCCCCTTCACCACCCACTCTTATCAACCCCAGTATCCAAGCCTGGGGCACCTGGGGCTGGCTGTCTCCTTGTTAGCAGGGCCTGTTAGCCACCAAGTATCACATTGTACTCCCTCCACATTGCTTCTGCTGTCACCTTGCACGAACACCTAGGTCCTGGTTGCACTTCCTGCCTCAACAGAGTTCACTATCCCCTCCTAAATCCCTGGGGAACCAATGTGGTACATGTCTGTAGTGCTGAGCACAGGATGTTTAGTATTGAGCAATGCATAAAGTACCAATCCAGTGCTCTTATCAGAATGAGGAGGAGTGTCCCTGTCTTTCTACTTGAGAAGCCACGTGGCAATGTGCTTCCTGAGTCTGGAGTCCTGTGTTCAAGTACTGCCACTACCACCTTCTACCAGAGTGTTTCTGAGCATGTTATTTATCCTGCCTGTGTCTCAGTCTGCTCATCTGTGTAATGAGGAGGATGCTCACCCTTCTTTAGACTGGTGAGAGAAGCCAAGGAGATGAGAACACAAAGCACATTGTAGTGCTCTAAAATCAGACTGGCACCTGCTGTGAATGGTTCCGTAAGTTTTTGGTTTACCCTTTCTAAGCCAGTCTCCAGCCTCCACTCCTCCTCTGTGGTTTCAGAGAATGAGGTGAGGAGATAGAAGCAAGGGACCCCAATCCCTGATGCTGGTTGGGTTTGGCCAATGGAAACCCTAACTGGATGGCAGAGGGGGCAAGGAGACACGAGTGTGGATACCACTTCTCCTAGTGTCCCTGAGCTAAGTGGTTCTGACTGTACCCCAACTGCAGGATGCTGAATAGCCTCACTCTTCACTCCTGAAACAATTCCCTCTCTGCTTAAATCTCCACAAACAGGAGCATTGTGGTGTTGGCCTTCCCCTGCGGGGTGCTCAACCCTATCTGTGCCTTTGTAGATAGTTGCTGTGTTGCTTGACCTCTTTACTACCCCAGGCGATTGCACAGCATGCTGGCTTCCGGGCCTTGACCTGTTCACCACCCTCAGTTATGTTTATGCTGTTTCATGTTTTCAAGGCTTTCCCCAATCTGTGAGCCCCATAAATTTCCTCTAAGGTAAGACAAGCCGCTACTGGATAGCAGAATAATCAAATACCCAGAGAGGGGACAGGCTATGCCCAAGGTCATGCAACCAAGGAGCAGGGAGCCCCCAGGGCAGACCAGTATTCATCACCATCTCCACTGCTCACGGTCTGGGCCAAGCAGCCCTGTGGGGTAACAGGGCCATTTCCTCCCAGGCCAGGAAAGGAAACATTCTGACATCCATGATCAGAGGAGCTGGGCTGTAGGAGAGGCTTTAGGCAAGAGCCAAAAAACAGCAAAGATTCAGAGCTGGAGATGCAGCGTTTAATAATAAATAAACGCCAAGAATGGACCTTCACATGGAAGCCTGGGGGTGTCTGCAGCCAGCATGGGGTACCCGGGAAGCCACCTGCCCTCGGCCTACAGGCTTCTCTGGTCATTGTCCAAAGGGTCAGTGGGACAGTCTTTGGGGATGATCTTCAAACCCCAGAGGGGAGGAAAACTGAACATTTTGGGAAGATCCCTATTTCATACAAATAAAGAGGCCCTCAGAAGTCATATCAAATGTCTGAATTTCCTGACTGTATATTAATCCGCTTTCATGTGAATTATGCAGTATTGTTATGGAGGAAAAGAGCAGCTGGACCTTGGATGGGCGGTCTTCGAATCAAAGGGGATTCATGCTGCGCTGTGGCCTCTGCGAAAAGCACATGGAGGCTGGGCTGCTCTGTGGCGCCTGGACTCTCTCAGACCCATGAGCCAGAGCGTGCTCAGAGGGGCTGGGAGGCCCAGAGCCAGCGGCGGGACAGACGAGCTAAGGAAGAAGGCTGATGCCCCACCGGAAGGGGCCACTCCTGAACTCCTGTGGGTGGCTGCTCTGTTGACATGCAGCCCCAGAAAAGAGGGACCTGACTTTTCAAAAGAAGCCAGAAACCCAGGTTTTTATGGGAACTCACCCAATCTTTAGATATGGTGACAAATTCTGATTTCCAAAAGAGATTATGTGAGCCATGCCAAAGTCACTATGGGTAGCTTTGTGTGACCGCTATGGATTTGGTGTGAGAGGCGAGTTCTTCTTGAGGTTTGCTTGGCTTTTTGACATGGGCTAGAATTGGGCAAAGAGAGTCAATGGTGTCCTTTTTTCCTTTTCTTTCCATGCTCCCCTCAGATACCTCTCCACACTGCACTCAGTTTCCTAGGGAGTTAGAATCAACACTAGGCTAGGATCTGTTAGGGACTGAAGGCTCATGTTCCCCTGAATTTGTCTGCTAGAATCCTAACCCCCAGTGTGTCTGTGGCCTCTAAGAAAGTAATTAAGGTTAAATGAGGTCCTACGGTCAGGCCCTGGGCTGGCAGAATTAGAGTTCTTTTAAGGAAAGACATTACCAGAGCTTCTTCCCCTCCCTTCTCTTCTCCATTTTCTTCCTCCTCCTCCTCCTTTCCCTCTCTCTCTCTCTCTCTCCCCTCCAGCAAGAGCTGAAAGGCCCTATGAGGACACAAAGAGAAGGTGGCCGTCTATAAGCCAGGACAACAGTCCTCACCAGAAACCCCGCCCCAACCCCCTGAGCCCTGATCTTGGACTTCCAGTCTCCAGAACTGTGAGATAATCAATGTCCACAGTCTAAGCAGCCTGTGTATCCTATTCTCACCGCTTCTGCTGCCTAAGACAGGGTCCAGGCACTCTTATCATGGAGACTCAAGTTTCCAATCTGCTAAAAGGGGTCATTTCCATCTCTCAGTGCCTGAAGCTGGGACTAGTGGTGAACATGAAATTCCCTTATAAGTATGGAGTTCTATGATCAGGTAGAAGGTGGGTCACCCTGAGATCCACCTCATACACATGTAGCAGGTACAATTATCAGTCTATATATTCCATGCCCATAAAAATTAAGCTCCATTTTTCTATGTTTTGGAAACTGACTCTCAAATGGCTTAGCTTTTACCTTGTCTCACTTGACTTTTGAGGGGCAGATGGGAGCCACCCTGGGTGTCTCTAGTGGGAAGGTTTGAATTCAGGCAACTGGGAAATTGTGCAATCCTTAGACAGTGAAGGGGCAGGGGAAGTGATAGAAGCAGGGGTTAGGAAGGCTGCTGCTGACTTCCGGGGGAAATCTTGATGCTTGTGATTGTGAGGGAACTACCAACCAGGATTTCAGCTGCAGGGAGCCTCCGGGTGGGAACTTCTAGGAGGAGTCCCAGCCTTCTGTTTCAGCCTCTTAAAGTACCATGATTACAGATGTATCCTACCATGCCAGGCTCCTCAAGGTCTTTCTTGATACTTAGGCTCTGAAACTTTAAATGTCTCCTCTGGAAATGGTTGTGGACATAAAGAGCTGGGCGCTAAGATGGAGAACAGCCTGTCCAGCCAGCCTAGCCGTCCTCAGATGAGAACTATTCTCTCTTCAGTCTCTGCTTAGACAAAGCCGGCTGTGGCCTCCAGAAGGGAAATCTCTCTGTAAAGCTCAGGAGGCTTCCTGCTTTGGACTCCTGCTTGGCCTCCCAGGCCTCTCCTCCTTGGGTCCCTGCAGGCTTGGGGACCCTCTGTACCCACCTCAGCTTGCCTGAGTTATTTTGCTACACAGGATTTTCTTCTACATCTCTTCCACCAGCACAGCAACCAATGACAGATCCAGGAGGCTCATTAAAATAATGCCAATTCTCTCCTCCTTTCTTTGTTTATTCTTTCTGTGCGGAAAGTAGTATTTGCCACAGAAACTGGGAAAGACTGTGGGAACAGCCAGACCCAGCTTTGAATACAGGTTCTGACTTTGAAGCTGTACACTTGGACCCTGTAATCCAATCTGCAGCTTCTTCACTGACGCTTCTGCATTGAGGGTTGTAAAGCATGGGGTTGGGAGGAGGGGAGCTCACAGGTGAAACACTGCCACTCTTCTTGGTATCCCTGTGTTGCTGGGCCCCCTGGGTAGGTTCTGGGTGTGAGTAGTCACTAGGAAATGAAGCAAATAGAGAAAGACAATCTCTGCTCTTTAAGGAGTGGTTTCTCAGGTTCTTTGTCCCTATTTTGAGGCCTCCAGACTTGGGGGACAGAGACTAAGACCACGTACTTTCCCAGTAGCACTGCGCACGCTTGTGGGGAGGGGCGTTCGGGTGCTGTGGAAGAGTAAGCCACACAAATCCCTGTCTCAAACATCTGCTGTGGCTTACCAGGCAGGGGACCAGGCTGTTGGAGTAAGATCCTAGGGCTGCCTTCTCTGGCCCTGCTCTGGAGCTTGTTGTCATCGGACATTTGTGCTGGTATCAGCACAGTCACCCTGGAGCTAGAATACTCAGACCAGGGGGAGATGGGAAAATCCCTACCATGTACCCATTGCCAGAAGCTGACAAAGCCACCCTCATCACCACCAGGCCTTGCCATGGTGGAGTCATGTCTGCAGACACAGATTGCAGTCAGAAAGGTTATCACACAAAGCCAGGAGGTTGTGTGTGTGGGGGGGTGCTGTTCTCAAAGACCTTTAATCAATTCTCCTGTAGGCAGGAGCTCTGCAGGGGTGAGGCACAGAAACAGACCTCCCCAGCTCCATCCTAGGCAAAAGGCCAGTCCTGGGGCAACCAAAGTCCTGCCACTCTTCTTTTCCAGAGAGGGTGATGGATTGAGACATAGAATTAATATACATCTCTATATTTATATATAAAACCCTTACAAATCACATCCCTCGGGCTAGGTCTTTAAATAATGGAAGACAGTAGATTACAGCTTTATTAGTCCCTTCCAAAAGCTTATAAAAATTATCTTTTGCCGCTGGGAAGACATTTTATCAGAATTTATGGCAACTTGAGAGTCTTGAGCTATCAGATTCAGAAACTAAGGCGCTTTCCGCAGCTCTTTCTGCTGCAGACAGCCCTGGTCTCTGCTTTCCTTGTAAATTAAAATCTCTAACGTTATCTACTTTATGAAATAAGACACTTGGCTTTCTTACCCTGAGCCTGCTCTTTAATTAATATAGACTTGAGTAGGCAAAACTATCAATGGGCCTGAGTGGCTAGAGTGTGGGTGTGGGGTAGCAGAGTGAGAGGTGTAGAATCTGGAAGAAAGTGTTATGGTTGGTACATTGTGTCAATTTGAGAAGTTTAGAAATTTAACTAAGAGACTCAGCAGGGAATCAGGGTTCTTACTTGGTAAATATCCTTGTCTTGTGTAAGAGGAAGGAAAAGAGATTTTGTGAGTGCTACACCAGTCCTGGAAGGGAGAGGGATGGCCTGTGTACAATATAGGGAAGAAAAGAGGCTTGCTCTCCCCTCCCCATTTTATTCTGACTGCTTTTGCTGGCTGCTGCCTTGAACTGTGGCCCCAGTGCCTTGCCACCCTGCCTTGGAGCCAGCTGATTATGAACTGAAACCTCCACAAACAGTGAGCTAAATAAACCTTTCCTTCCTCCATTTTGGGTGTCCAGTATTTTGTCCAAGCAATAAGAGAAAAGTAACCAAGACAGAAAGCAAATCCAAAGTGTGCCCTTCTGGGATCTTGTGTCTTGTGTATTTAGTGGGCAAACTCTTCATTCAAGGCATGGAGAGATTTTCCTGTGTGTGTTCCCTGGCTGTAGCTGGAGGTCTCTGATAGTCATCAACCAGCCATTCCCAGGATCTTGTATCTTTCACATTGAGGGCTGCAGTATTGCTAGGTAAGGAATTCTCCATTAGGCGTACTGAGACTCTGTTCACTGAGAGCTCACATCTAGAACAGCACCTCTCAAGCATAGTCATGAACCAGTGCCAAACCATGGATCTTTGTAAGTGGACCATGAAAGATAAGCGAGAACCAAGACCAGGGTTTAAGGTCCTCAGCTTTTAATATTGTAGCAACATGCAAATATTTGATTGATGGTGGTATCTCACTGGACAGAATTAGAACAGGTTTAGATGTCCTTTGTTTTATTTCCCTAGAGGTCATTTTTTAAATATTCCTTTTGTGTAAATATTTGTAACAAGTGATTTCATGTGTTTGGTCTCAGGATTATTTTCTAGATTATTTTATTTATAGTTTATTATCTTCTAGAATATCTTTGAAAAGTTTTTATATTTACTAGATATTTCCTCTAGATTGTGACAATGGTTGTTCCTAGATTAATGTCTAAACGACTCAATTTCTCTTGTAATTCCCCTTTACTGTATTTTTAAAAAGGCTGTGACGGGCTGGAAATGAACAAACAAAATGAAATTGGTCTCTTGCCACAAGTTGAGAATAAACGGGTCCGTACTGGCCTTGGTGGGAGCGGGGTTGCCTGTGAACCCCTTGGTGGAGGACAGTGGGCCGCGGCAACCTGAGCAGAGAAGGAGGTGGAGGAACCTCAGGGTTTGAGGTCAGGATTTCTCTCATACACGATGCAAGCCAGCGGTGTGAGGGTACCTGCTCACCCATATTCACCTGAGCAGTTCTTTCTCTCCTGCCCTGGCATTTAGGGCTCTCATCTGTTATCACAAGAATTCTCCTGCTTCACAATCCCTACTCTGCCCCTGGTGAAAAGATGTCAACCTCAGAGGAAGTTGCTCTTGCTGTCATCATTACAAATAACACCACTGCTAACAGTAGCATCTTCATCATAGTAGTCTGTTGTGGCCGAGACCTTAACAACTTACTGAACATTCCAGGCCTTTTCCCTATTTCCCCACCCCTTTGCAGTTAAGCAGAGTCAGGTATTAATTTCAACCTATATCCTGTGAGCAGAAGTGATAAACGTCACTTTAGGGCCAAAGCGTTTAAAGGTAGTTGGACCCACCAGCTTTCACACCCGGCCATGGTGATGTGGAAAGGCATAAATTGAGATCACAGAGCTAGAACCAGAGAACTTGGCCCAAGAGAGAAATAATTATGTGTTAAGCCATGGAGACTTCAGCATTTACTAGTCACTACAGCATGGCCTACCTAATCTTATTAATACAATTTCATGTCTTAAAGCACTTTTTAAAACTATTAATTTGATCTTCCCAAGAGTCCTGGGAGAGAGGTCCAATAAAAGCTATTGTTCCCAGTGGATGCATAGGGGAACTGAGGCTCAGAAAGGGCAAATGATTTCCTCAGGATTGCTCAGCTAAATATGTTTTATCTTTTTGATAATGGCTATCTTCAAGAGTGTGTTGTGAAGTGACATCTCAGCGTGGTTTTGATTAATGTCCCCCAATGGTTAATCACACTTCTCTTCTGTCTGTTGGCCACATTTATGTTCTTTGGAGAAATGTCTGCTCAATTATTCAATTATTAATATTATTATAGTATTAATAAACTATTAGATTGGCAATATATTCTTGCTATTGAGTAGTATGAGTTCTTTATAAATTTTGAATATTAACCCCTCAGCCCATATATGATTTGCAAATACTTTTCCCCAATCCATAGGTTACGTTGGCCTCTTTCTTTTGCTGTGCCATGCTTTTTAGTTGATGTAATCTGAGTCTTAGTATGATGCTATACCATTGTATTGGGAGCTTGAACTTTTTGTTTAATATTCAAGAAGTCATTGTAAGATCAATGTTAGGGATCTGTTTCCTTCTAGGAGTTTTATAATTTCAGGTCATATTTTCAGGACCAGAAGTAACAAATATTGTTGAGAGTGCAGAGAAAAGGGAAACCTTGTACACTGTTGGTGACTGTACAAGATGGTACTGTCCCTGTGGAAAACAATATGAAGGTTCCTAAAGAAATTTAGAATAGAACCACTATAGGCCCAGGAAATTCCTCTCCTGGGTATTGAGAAAATGAAAATGAAATCACTACCTCTTAGTCGTATGTACACTACCTGTTCCCTGAAACATTGTTCACACTCACCGAGATATGGAAACCACCTGTCTGTTGACAGATGAATGGATAAAGAAATTGTGGTGTGTGTGTGTGCATGTGGACACTATTCACCCTTAAAAAGGGAGACGCTTCCATTTCCTACCACATGGATGAAACTAGAGGATATAATGCTAAGTAAAATAAGCAACACAGAAATATGTGCAGAATACTACCTAATCTACTTAATCTATTTTAAAAAGTGAAAAATATAGAGGGAGGGAAGGAGGGAGGGAAAGAGGCAGAGAGAGAGAGAGAGAGAGAGAGAGAGAGAGAGAGAGAGAAACAGTGGTAACCAGAGGATGGAGGGAGAAAAGAAATGGGAGGCATAAGTCAAAAGGTATGAAGTAGCAGGTATGTAGGACAGGCAAGTTCAGTGAGTTAAGATACACCATGACCAATATAATGGATAATTGTGTCATGTATTAGAGGTTTTGGCCAAATGAGTAAATTGTAGCTGCTCTTGTTAGAGCTACAAAACATGACAGACATTTTAACTTGGCTCATTATAGCAATCATTCTACTACTTGTTGCCAAATAAAAATTTTAAATACATTTACCAAGAAGATCACTCAGTTTGTGAATGGCAGGTGCAGGATTCAAACACAGGTCTGCAAACTCTGGCTCTGCACTTTCCCCTCTAAGTCATTGACATGTGAGAGGCAGCTTATTGGACCTTCTTTCCACGGATATTTCTGTTTGCAAGGTGAGAGGACCATAGCAGAGCTACCACCTCTGCCTCCTTGGCGAGAGGACCCGCTGTTAGAATCCCAGGGCACTTTCTGGCAAGGTTGCAGATAGGTGGGGGTAATAGTGGTGCTGTGTCCTGAGCCATGACAGGGTGGAGGACTCTTTGGTGTCCGTGTGCTGAGCAGTCTCTATTCTTCAGCCAGGCCTCGGTTAGGAGCTCAGGCAGTCTCTGCAGACAGGACAATGAGCCTTTCCACTTGACCTTGGTCAGTACTGCCTGCTGTCCGGTCCCATCCCCTTTCCCAAAGAAAGTGTTGGGCAGCCTTCCAGGATGAATTTTTAGACCTCTTAATAGAAAAATAGGAAATGACCCTTGAGAGAAAGTGAGGAGTTATTACTGCATTTAACTGCTCTAAAAATATCTCCCTGGGGTGGCCTGTGAGTTCATGCTTGGTTTGATCCAGGGGGAAACAGCCAATCCCTGAGCAAGGCTGAGAAACCCAAGTGACAAACCAAGCTGAGACCCCTGAGAAGCAAGGGTTTATGCCAGGACAGCTCAGGGAGGGACAAGGCCCCGGGTTGCCTGGCTTGGTTAAGCACTAGGTACTGTGAAGATCCACTGTGGGAGGGCAATGGACAGGATTCCCAGTCCTGTCTTTGTCCCAGTTCCCAGTGAAGCCTTGGCCACCCACATCTGTTTCTGTCTATGCTCTAAACTTCTGCTTGCCTCATTTGTCAGGAGGGCTTCTTCCTAAGGCTCCTTCTGCGGTAGTTAATGCTGGTTGTCTTCCCTGCCTCCGTCACATCCCTTCCTCCTGATAATCTGTCCTGTTCAGACTCCTACCCATCCACTGCCAGCTCTGCAGTGGACTCCAGCTTCTCCAGCCTGACCTGCCTATGATGTTCTGTAGCAGGATTCTGGGAGCTTGGGGGAGGGTTGGTGTCCTACATGGAGGTGAAGGGAGGCCTTAGATTGGGAGGGAAGTTTCTGTTTCTCTATATCTTGAAAACTCTGAGCAAGGAAACAAGAATCCTCTACTGATGCTATTAGCTCAAGTGAGAAGACCCAGGTTTGGTGAGACAACCATGAGGAGGGGGCTCACAGTGCTCCTCCCAATAAGGAAGGCTCCCAACATTTCCAAAATCCATCACTACATTTGTGCTAAGGTCTGTTTCTCACAGCTGCTTCAAGTCAATGTGTGACAGTTACTGTGTCAAATCTGTTCCCCCAGCAGATGTGGTGGCTGTGTCCCTCCCCTCACACTGCACAGGGGCCAGACTGTTCCACTGGACAGTCCTCTCTCCTTCCCCTTGGTATCTACTTTTCAGGGACTGACTTCCATGGTGCTCAGAATGGTCTGAGAGAACAAGTGGCAAAATGAAGACTTGGGACTGGCTTGTGTTCCCCATGATGGGAAAGATATTACCTAGGTTGGGAGGTGAAGCACAGATAGTGCCAGGCTCAGTGATTGGAGAAGACACCCTGGCAGAGGGGAATGGTGTAGTGTTTGGAAACCACGAGTCGACGGTGAGGATGAAGATAGAGAGGTAAGCCGGGTGTGGTGGCGCACAGCTGTAAGTCCAGCATTCGGGCAGGTTGAGGTAGGGAGGTTCAAAGTTTGAGTCAGCATGGGCAACTTGGTGACTTTGTGAGGCCCTGTCTCAAAATTCAAAACAATAAACAAGGACTGGGGATGTAGTTCACTGTGAAAGCCCAGGGTTTAATCCCTAGCACTGGGGGGGAAAAAACCCAGTTGGTTGAGTAATGTTGAGTTGTAACTACCAGTTGTGCAGATGCAAAAGAGGCTCACAGAGAGGCTCACATCCCCTGCCCAGGAGGGTGGAGCATCTGAGCAATGCTCAGAGGTTGAAGCTATAGCCTAGAGCTATGGTCCAGGGGTGGTAAGCAGCTCAACTGAGGCAGGGCCAAGGTCCAGAGGAGAAAATGTGGGATCCTGATACATGAAGGGGGACGTCTGCTTGGATGATCCCGACTGTGTGGGGTTTAGGCAGTCCCTGGGCTCTGAGGTCTGATGGAGTGTCTTTGTCCCTACCGAGAGCCACCACTTCCTGTGTATGGAGAGATGCTGCAGAACTGCGGTGGGGAGGTAGCAGGTGTTTCTCAGGTGCTTCCCCATCCCTCTGCCAGTTGCCAGGTTGACACCTGGCCCACAACTTGGCTTCACACTGAGCCAGATAAGGACAAGGAAGGATCAGTTGCTCAAAGCATTGTGGGAATTAGTGGTATGTTGTGGCTCAGGCAGCAGCTTGGGGTGCTCCTGGGCTTGGGTCTAAGAGTTCTTGCTCAAGGGGCCTAGAGAAGAAAAGTATATCAGCAATGAGTTATTGATTTGAGGCCTTTTCTTAGGGCACAGATACTTAAGGTCCCAGCAAGGACCCTAAGGGTGAGGCAAATCTATTACTGGGGTGGTTACTAGTAGCCTAGGACAAGACAAGACTGAGTCTCACTGGACTGGCAGTGGCCGAGTTCCCTGGCAGAGGAGAGAGGGAGGCCGGTGGAACAGGGGAGAGTTGTGTGCTGAAGCAGATAAGCCCATTAGAGGATTAAGTACCATGAAAGGTCCCAGCAGGTTCACTACCCACCAAAGCCATCAGAATGCCCTGCCATGAGGGCATGCAGCATTGCAAAGAAGCATGGCAGAAGCTGTCCCCGGCTGCACTCTAAGAACAGAGACCACACTTGACAAAGGGGCTCGGGCGCTGTACCATAACATCCATTCTCACCTTCCAACCAGCACCTGGCCACTCCATAAAACTGCTTCCACCCAGTGAATGCAGGTGGCAGGGATACTGAGGCAGGTTGGTTCCAAGAAAGAACCCTCTATTGTGGTGACATTGGTGAAAACTTGGTTCAATCTTCTGATGAATTACTGGCAGTCCAGGAAGCTCTACCCACTCTCCCTCCCTCAGGTCCACTTGCGTCACCCTCTTACCCAGCTCTCTCCCCACCCACGTCATCTCCCTAATAACATCCTTGTGCATTTACTTCTCAGGATAACACACCCAGGAGGAAGCCAAGTCAAGGAAGGCAAACAAGAGAGACAGGGAGAATGGTGCTTGAAAATGTCACGGAGCTGTCAAATCAACTGGCTGTGCTGCCCTCCTCTGAAATTCCCACTCCTGTGCTATGAGGAGCCCTGTGTGAACCGCTGTGTTAGTTCTCTGTTCCCAGCACCTGAAGTAGCCACAGTCATTAGGATCATCTGTGAGAATTCAGGACTCACACTATAGGAAGTCTCTAGCCCATGTGTTTCACCTTTGACTATTTTCCCTGCCTCACAAGGCTATACAAACAGTGATTTTTCCAAACGAAGAATCTTTCTTCAGTATAATAATACATAGTTTTGTGGACAAATAGCCACTTGGTAAGGAACCGGGTGAGTCACTGAGGGCTACTAAACATTGGTGTTTGTAAATGAAAATTAGCATGTTAGGAGAGCGCTCTGAAGACTTGATTCAGCATCTGGCTAAGCAGTCAGGATGCCAGGCACATTTTGGCAGCATTGCAAAGTGCTACCACATGTTCCCACAGGCAGAGATGGAGGCGAGAGGTTGGGGCAGGATCCTTTGAGACCAGGGCACAATCAGGCTGTCTTGGGCTGGTCCCGATTCCCAGTTGCTGCTATTCTTACATTTTAATTATGAATCGCTGTTGGTTTGCTTTCCTCGTCATCAGCTCAGCTTGTGGTGGGTTGTTGGTTAACCCCACAGCGTGTCGGGATGCATATTTGCACCAGCAGAGTGTGGGGCCTATCATTTTCCAATAACTACTCGACTCTGGAACATGTAGGTGCTGCAGTTTGGCTGTGAATCATCCATGCCCTTATTTCGGCAGTGGAGGAGGAAGTCAAAGTCCCCCAGGTCCCACACTGGGGCCTTTTCAATATCGTGGCCGCCATCTCTTTCCGTCAGGCACAGGACAGGCTGAGATGGATGGCCTTGGGGTTTGGTTTAGCCCATGTGTGCTGTGGATGCAGTGATGGGGAAGCCAGTGTGTTCCAAGATTCAAGGTTAGAACAAAGGGACTAGGGGCTCAGGAGTGGAAAGGGAGTAGGGGGACAGTGGAAGGAACAAAGATCTTTACCTTTCACCAGAGGGTAGACTCGATGTTGGCTTTCCCTCTGCACTCTAGTCTGGAATGTAGGGCTGGATGAACAGTGTAGAGTGGAAGGCTGGCATTCAGTGGTCATCAGAGACCGTATCACCACTGGTGATTTTGGGGGGAGGGGCGTCACTCTATCATTACTCCATCACCAAAGCATTAGGTGTTCCGGTGGCCAGCAACAGGAATCAACATGAACTAACCAAAGCTCCAACGAACATTCCTGGGGCATTGATGATAATAAGGAGAGGTCTTCAGTGAGGTGTTCTGTACAGTTGATGTGCATTTACTAATTTAAGCCTTTACACCAATCCCACGAGGTAGGAAGCATCATCATTCCCATTTAGTAGAGGAGTAAACTGAGGTGCAGATAAACAACCCACCCAAAGTCATGCAGCTAGTACATGGCAGAGCCAGTCACTTGCCTTAGGGTGGTAATGTCCTTTGCTTTCAAGATGGTCTTCTCTGTACCTCTCCTCTTGGAGGTTCTCGCACCTCTCCTGCCACCTCCCTGAGGCATGGAGTCATAACACATCAAGTTCCTTTATTAAAACCTCCTTGAATCATCTTAATTTGACTCATCTATTATAGCACTCTTGGCATATTTCATAGACTCCTCAACACTATCAATTAAAAACCACACCATTATTTGATATACCACGAAGACAGAGAGAAAAGACAGTCAATTAAATACTGCCACACTGCTGCTCATGAGACCAATGCACAATGAGGAAATGTATGTCCTACAATCGGGGAGAGACACTCTGACATCTGTATCACAGATGCCAGGATGGTGACCCAAGGTAGAGGAACTTGCTTGAAGCTGCCCAACCAGTAGGTGGCTGAGCCAAGATTTGGAGGAGAGTTTTGTTTTGGGTCCTGCATCTTAAGTGCCCCTTGTTGCTGCTCTTGTCCTATGGAGCTGGGCTCTAGAAAAATACAGGAGGGGCAGACTTTGTATTTAGCTGGGGCACATGGGTAGGGGGGTGAACTGGCCGGCTCCAGTAGGCTGAACTACAAACTTTCAGAGGCTTCCCTGAGTCTGGCTTCCCAGGAGAGTGAGGGGAGCAGAGAGGCCAGCTCCCCCTGCAGGAGATCTCAGATGCTGTGCTGGACAGAAAGGAGGCCTGAGACAATGACCCAGTCTCCTGAAAGAGGCCTTGGTCCCCTCCAACCTCTGCCTCCAAAGTTCATCTTGTCATTGTCGACAAATATAGCCCAGGAGAAACCTAAATAAGCGAGTGGCTGCTGGTCTCTGTGGGACAGCTAACCATAATGGGGACTTTCGGGTTCTGCTGAGACACAACATTACATTCCTCGGCTGAAATAGCCGGGTGGAGAAACGGAGCATTATTGTCCAGGAACACCCGGCCAGGATGAGCCAAACAAGACAGAAATAGGCCCGAAACACCACATGAAGGGAGCTTGTCAGGGCTGGGCTGGCTGTGTCCAACTGGCCCTGCCCTGCCAGGGTGGTTGCTCCTACCTGGGGAGGCCCTGGCTTTGCCCAGGGAGAAGGTACTGGTGTTGAGCTGGGTGTTCAGTCTTCCTTCAGCAGTTGGGGAATAAGCAGCCTCCTTAGACAGGATCTACAAGGCTTGAGATGGGACATGGGTCCTGGAAGCGCTAAACACCATAAATACACACACACACACACACACACACACACACATTCACAGAGAAGACTTGCTAACACACACACAGCCACAGCCACATGTGCCTGCAGAGCTCTAAGTATGTGAGTAAGCTCGTGCATCTATATATAACCACGCAGGTACCTTTGCACAGACAGGAACACAGAGGCACACACAAGTCAACATGTCATGTGCGTGAACACATGCATACCTGCACTCATATGTCTTGCACATGCAGCAGCACTTCCATGCAGTGTCCTACCCAGCCTACTGTGTCCTTCCAGAGACACACACACATGTGCAGCAGCAGACACGTGCAACCCAGTGGTTATCCACAGCACTCACACATACACAGCCACCTGCATACACTTATGTATATGTATGTATAGTGTCCGTGTGTGTGGGCCCATGTGCATGAGTGCATAGTCCTGGGGACGTTATCTCTGGCCCCTTAGCTTTTCTCTGCTCCTAGTATGTCTACCCTGGAGGCCCTGGATAAGGACTGGGGCTGGTGTGATCTCACCCCATTGAGCATCCAAGAACATGTTCAAGGGTGCTCCAGGGTGGGCGAGTCAGACTCTCTCTTATCTGCAACCCATCCTCTGCCACAGCTGGCCTCTGTCCAGCTCACCACCCGTGAGTTGTGCCTGGGACAGAGTAAATAGTGAACTTGTTTCAAGCCCTCCTGTAGCCTAGGACTGTGCAAGTCCACAGTCTGATGCCATAGCCCCGTGATGAGGGCTGAGAGTCAGGCCATGAGGCTCATTCCTTTTCCCAAAGCCCACTGAGGTGCTTAGGGTTCTGCACCCAATGAACACATAAGGAAAGCCTCAGACAAGGTTCTGTACCCCGATAAACAGCCCAGAAAATTGAAGCTCAGGGAGGGTCAGAGTTCTCCAGAGTTACACCTGTCTGCACCCTGCACCACTCTGGGGCTGCCACATCTTGGAATCCCTGGTGTCCCTTTCTCACAGTAAGCTGGGCACTGAAACTGGATTCATAGAAGGCTGGAGATCCAAGGAGCCCTTGGGGTTTCTACTATGGCCCTGACATGGCTCTGCTCTGGGGCAAGAGGGACTGGAGGCCTTGGGACCAAAGTCCAGGTCTTCCTCTCTCCCCTGAGTACAGGTACCAGTTCCTATCTAAGCCTCAGCACCCCATTTCTCAAAGTATCCTAAGTATCCTTCAGTCCCAAGGATGAACAACAGCTTTCTGGTCCTGAGCTCAAGTTGGAGAGAAAGAGGGCAAATGAAGACAGCAAGGGTCAGTGTTTGTTCAGGGGCCTCCATGGGCAGGGCACCCAGTCCCTTTGCAGACACTTGGTGTCAGAGTCACAAATCAAGCCACTGGCCTCAGCTTGGAACAAGCAAAGGCAGGCACAACTCTTCCCAGGAACCCGCACTGGCCTCTTGGGAAAGATCTCTAGTTTGCAGCACTTTGGGGATTTTCCAGCTTCTGTTTTGTAGCAACAGCATCTTTTCTTCCAGGGAACTTTTAAGTTTTAAATTAAGGTATAATTTGCATTCAGCAAAATTCATCCTGATAGCATACTATTCTGCTGTGACCAACACATGCATTGTGTAACTATGACCACAATTGAGATAAAGCAGAGCTCTAGCATTCCCCAAACCCCTGTGTCCCTTTGGGATCAATTCTTTTCCCCACCCCAGCAACCAGTGTGACCTATTTTCTTCCTCTAAAATTTTGCCTTTTTCAGTGTGTTCTGTAAATGAAATCACATACAATGCAGCTACTCCATTTAATACAATGCACTTGAGAGATGCCACGTGACTATGCGTATCAGTTATTAATTGCTTCCTGTTGCTGACTAGTGTTCAGTGTATGGTCAGACCATAGCTTGTTTATCCATCTCCACAGGAGGAGCATTTATGTTGTTTTTACTTTTGGGCTGTTACAAATAAATATTCTATGAACATTTGTGTACTGATTTTTTTGTGTAAAGAAATGTATATTTTTTTCTTATTTGGTAAATGAGATCTGAGTCCTATGGTACATACACATTCTAAGAAACCTCCAAATGGATTGCCAAGATGTAGCATTTTGCATTCCCACCAACGATGGATGATGGTTCTTCACCAGCAGTGGGCATCATACTTCCCCAACTATTCTAATAAGTAAGGGTAAGTGATACTCTTCTAGAAACTCTAAGGTAAGGAAACCTGCCCTGGGTGAAGCTGTGAGCCAGAGTATGGAGTCTAAGCCTTCTCCACTGCCCACTGACCCTCCTCTACAGTGGTGCAGGCTCCTGAAGATCTCCTTGGAGACCGAGGAAAAGACCAAGTCCAGAGAGGAGGATTGCCCAAGGTCACAACTCAGCACAACAAGGTACTTTGCAAGGACCAGTCCCTAGGTACTAGTGGTTTGTCCTTTTGTGAGCACCGTGTCACTACCATGCCTGAGGGACCTCACACTGCCCTGGGTGCAAGGATGTGGTAGCCCCAGGACCATTATCAGATTGAGGTATGTGGGCGAGACAACATAGTATAGGGAAATGTTAGTGTCTTTGGGATCATGCCCAGAATTTTTTTTTTCCAAAATCTAACATGAGTTAGGTTTGCAACCCTGTCCAAGTCATTTTATATCTCTGAACATTAGTTTCATTCATAAAATGGAAATATAGATTACAAGTCCATTGGGTTATCAGAAAGATTACAGATCATGACACAATTTTTTATTAATGTATTTATTTAGTGAGCTCTTATCATGTACCAGGCACCATCATGGATACTAGTGTGATGCTTGCAGTGAGTAAGGCTAGGTAAGGTCCCTGGATTCAATGGGGAGCAAGGGATACTGACAATAGTCAAATACGTAATATTTCAGGTGGTGATCGTGTGATGGAGAAAAGTAAAAGATCAAGCAGAAGATAGTGCATCTGTGGAGAAAGAGGGTAGCATTTAGAGTAGTCAGGTAAGGTTCTCTCAAGAGGTGATATTTGAAGAGACACTTGAATAAAGTTAGAAAACCGGTCATATGATATACACAGTACTTAAGAGTTGTGTGTCCTTGAGCAAAGTACTTAGCCTCTTTGAATATCAGTTTCTTTGTCTATACAGTAGACTGAATTAAAATCCTCTTCTGTGGGCAATTGTGCAGTGGAGAGAAAGTGTATAAAAGGTAGGAAAATTTCTAGCCCAAAGGGAATGCTCAATTAATGTTACTCTCCTTTCCTAGGACTTCAAAGTCTAGCTGGCTATGGACAAAGGGAGCACATATGAAAATAACAGAATAGCTCACAGATTCCTTGAGCACCTCCAAAGTGCCCAGCATGCTCTAAATGTCTCACGTGGGCTCTGATAGATGGTCTTACTGGTGCTGATTCTTTATACTTCTTTTTGTTCCATGAGTTGGCCCTTCTTCCTCTGCAAGTAGAGTGTGCATCCTAGTCTTGACCTGAAGCTCAGACACATGAATCTTTGGGCCAAAGGGCTGTTAACAGATGTGCCACAAGCATTTGTTTCTTGTGCTTCTGCTATCATCATGAGAAGAATCTGCCCCAGTCAGCTCTCTGGTTCCAGGAGGCACACAGAGCCAGGGAGGATACACATGTAGACTGCAGTGTGGAACCATGCTCAGTCTAGTCAAGCCAGGATAGGTCAACCTCAGCCAACTCCAAGAGCATGAGCAAGAAGACAGGCTGTCGTTCAGGCCACTGAGTTTTGGGAGTGGTTTGCCACTTAACATTACAACAGTAATAGTTGACTGACACATATGTTAACCATTTGATCCTTGCAAAATTCTTATGAAGTAGTAGTACTCTTTTAACCTCCATTTTAGGAATAAGTACAAAAAAGGCATTGAGTTTCAAATTCATATAACCTGATTTTAGAGCACATTCTATCAACTGTGACAGGAAAGAAGAGTGAAGAAACATGAGAGAGGTGTTGAGAGGCGTGTGGATTTGGCATTATGAGCACCGTAGGGAGCCAAACAGGGACTCCTGTGTGCACTGGTTAGGGAGCAACTGCACTGTGGGGCCTGGGAAAGCTTTCACGGACAGAGCTGTATGTGAGTTAGACCAGGGCACAGCTGGAGTATGTTAAATAGATGATGGGGAAAGAGAATTGCAGGTAGAAAATCTTGCCTGTGGAAGACGTCAAGGCCCCATATATTGCTCCCTGCCTCTGAACCCGACACCCTCAGCTCAACAGCTACTCCTCATCCTCAGCTCCAGCTCACTGGCACCTGCACTGGGAACACTTTCTTGTCTTCAGGGAAGAGGTGAGTCTCCCCACTTCACTCTCCCAAGCCCTAGGGCATTGGTCCTCACAGCACATAGCCTGAATTGCTACAAGCATTTGTATCTGTTTGTCCTCGTCCACATGGTAACATTAATACTTGGTTTATATGCAGTAAATATTTGTGAAATAAATGCAATTGCACAAATGCATGAGTGAGGTATTGCTGAATGACAAATTACCCCAAGCTTGGTAGTATAGAACAAGTATAAGAATGTATCACTGCACAACATTTCTAAGGCTAGGAATTCAGGAGCAGCTCAACTGGGTGGATGGGTTCAAGGTCTGTGATGTTTCAGTCAGTTTGCAGATCAGGGTCACAGTCATTGAAGGTTCATTTGGGGCTGGGAGGTCCTTTCCCCATATGGCCACACCCAGGTCTGGGAAGAGAGTGAGAGCAGTGGGTAGAAAGTCTCAGCTCTGTACCTCACAGCTCTCTCTTCAGGGCTACTAGAGTGTTCTCCCAGCATGGCGGCTGGCTGCCCCGGGAGCAAATTACCCGAGTGATCTAAACGGACAGGCCGTGTCTTCCATGACCTAGCCTCAGAAGTCACAGGCCACTACTTCAGTGGATCCCACTGGTCACAGCAAACCATTCTGACACAGCATTGGAAAGCAGAGCTGCATGAAGGCATGAACGCTAGGAGGAGAGACATGGAGGGGAACATCTTCGAAGCGAGCCACCCTAATTCACAAGCTGATCAATTGCAGGTGATGGTAAGTAACCTGAGCACAGCAAGCATTGCACTGTGACAGAAAATGGCACAGGTGGGGAAGGAGCATGTCTTCTTCCTGGAGTTCATAAAAGGCAGGACTGGAGGTAAGGCTTTGAGTGTATGACTGTCTCCTAGTCGTTGATTTCAAGAAGCACTAAGGAAACCCAGTGACAGAAACAGTGAAGAGAGAAAGCAAAGAAAAGTTGAGTGAAGAAGAGGGTTATTCCTGTGGACCACTGGGACCCAATTCCCCTGGGGACCTCGGAAGGGCACACATCTCTAATTGTTCCTCTGAAGACCATGGGGCTGGGGCATTTATTCATTAACTCCTGTTCTCCCCTCATTTATCAAATGGAGCATTGACTCCCCTGACCTGTCCTCCCAACTCCCTACAACACCCACGAGTCTGGGCAAGCTGTGAGGCTTTGGAGAAACCCGAGACAGAAAAGCTGTGTGGTGTGGTGACACTAGGATGAGGGAGCACAGTCTGCTCTAGGATTTTCACGACCTATGGCTGCAGCTGTAGTCCCCTGTGCACTGAGGGATGAGGCTCAGACTTCATAAAAGAGAAGCTAAAGGATTCTTAGAGAGGGTCATTGGGAAGGGCTTCCCAGGAGGCAGCACTCAAGCCAGGTCAGGCAGGAAAACATTGGTTTTGGGATGAGCAGGGGAAATAGGGACAGCAAGTGCAAAGCTCAGAGAGAAGAGGAAGGGTAACCAACTCTAAAACCCCTCAGGGCAGTGTGGCCAGACCAGAGACCCGAGGGACAGAGGAGGAGACAGGCTTTGGACCAGAGCATGCAAGGCCTTGCAAACCACATCAGGAAAGGACTGACCGGCTGCATGACCTCAGGCAAGTTCTTGCATCCTTCCAAGCCTTTTTTCTTACAGATGCGCAGATTAAATCTGACAATGCACGTACAATTCTAAGCATGGTCTCTGGAACACAGTTCATGTGGAACACAGTGTCAGTTATATGTTTATTTCATCTTCAACCCGAGTCTTGTCCCCCGTCCCTTAGTGTGTTTGTCCCAGGCAACTCAGGTTTCAAACAAGGTGCAAAATTTCATAGCTGGTCCTAGGCAGACCACAGTAACCCAGTACCATGCTGGTGGCCTGGAGCAGCTCAGAGGCCTTGCAGATTCCCTCAGCCCTTCAGAGCATGGAAGGTCACACTCTACTCCCTACCCTTCAGCCAGGCCAAGCCATCCACATGCTTTACCCTGGCATGCCAGGCCGCCTTGGGCAGCAGACTTGGTTCCTGCTGCTCTCCCTGCCAAATTCTTCTTCCTCCCTCCCCACCAACCTGTGGCTGGTTAAAAGGAAAACTGCTTTCTATCCGAACACCAAATGTGTGGGTTTCCTACACCAAGCCACTCTAGTTTTCTGCAGGTACCAACTGGGTGTCCAGTAATTGATTCAATTTTGGTGCTAACTCCCTGGAGTTGGTATCAGACACCACAGGGTAAGGGCTCAATCCCACACACTGCCCGCACTCTGGTGCCAGCCTCAAGGACTACTGGCCAACCTGACTACAGACAGAGGTCCCCACAGCCCTCGCTGGAGTTTGCTCATTTAGCAGAATGGCTCCTGGGACATAGGGAAACACTTGATTTGTGATCACTGGTTTATTAACCCTCAGGAGGTTCCAGTCCAAAAAATTACAGTGAAAGTCACATATATCCAAGAGATGCATTCATTACTAACATATGTTGAAAAGTGAAAAACCAGAACATTTCTAATTTTTATGCATTGCATTTATATAATAAAATACATGATTTTCTTTTTGTTTTCAGTTACAATGAAGAAATTATTAAACAAAGAGATATAATAATATTTATAAGAGTTTGTTTTATCTTTCAGGACAATATGCTGTGAAATATCACATGCTGTTAAAAGACACGTGTTATAACCAAGCTGATGGTTTAAATGTTATGGTTTAATATTAGTCACATATAGATCTTGAACCTATGTACCTGATATATGTATCAATATTTAAGAAAGAAATTTGCTTGCATCTCAGGAGGTCAGTTTATGGCCACCTGAAGGTTAGAGAACCTTATGAAGTATACAAATAAGCAGCCAAGTGACTGAGGTCAATAGAACAGAATATTGTAGGATCACAGGTACAAAGTTTCTACATCTGTGAAGTTTAGATACATCTGCCTCTGGCATATGGAAACATCTTCCAGACAGAAGTTCTCTGAACTCCATCATTGAGAGATTTTATGAAGGCTCTGCCGTGTGTGTGTGCATTGATCACATATTTGTCATTGGTAGTTGAACTTAAATTCTAGCCCCACTTTCATCCCAGAAGGTCTTTGGTGGGTATGAAAGGTCCAGCCCTCTGATTATGCAGTTGGCTCTTCTGGCAAGCAGCTCCTGTGTCACCACGCCTATCACTGTAAGATTCAAGGGTCTTCGTAGGTTTGTGTCAGAACCACAGACAAAGGTCACACACATATTTCTCTCTGTGTTACGTCACAATGTCATACTTCAGGATCTGCCTCTCCCCTGAAGCCTTTCTAGCTTACATCGTGGGTCCCAGTTCCTCTCTTTCCACTAATGATGCCTGACAAAACAGGTTGAGACCATTGATACCCAAGTCTGTCCTCTAGGGCTGCACCCTCAACTAGAACTGGTTTGATTTTGCATCCAGTTATAGTTGTTATCTGCCTCCTTTTCCTTCCTTGTCACTGGCTGACATGACATGGTATGTTTATATGTTTATCTCTCAGTTTCCCCATACAATATGAACTGTGCAGGACTACTGTTCTTTATCCCTTTTTGTATCCTTGGTGCCTAACACTGCATTTAGTACACAATGGAGGCACAGTAGAAAGTCATGGGACACTCAAATGACTGATCTCCCCACTGCTGACCTGGCACCATGTAACCATAACAAAAATGACTATTTTCTGTGTATCACCTGTGTCCCAAGCATGGTGATAACCATTTATGCTCATCATCCTCTCGAAGCCTTAAAATAGCTTGCCTCAAGGAAGGTGTTGTTATTTTCTATTGACATACACATGTATATACCTTATATTATTCATTAAAATACTATATGTGTGAATGTATGCATTAACATATTATATGTTAGTTTGTAATATTATACATATTACATACAAGTGAATAAATAAATGAATCTATCAGACACTTGCATTAACTCTACTGTGTGCCAGGTCCTCTTCTGGAAAGTTTATGTTGTGTCTTATACCGAGATGACCCCCTAAAGCCTCATGCACTCATAAGCACATGAGGGTTTTGGGACGAGGCTGGATTATGGGTGTGTGATACTAGATTAAGAGTGCATTTGATGACTGGATTTGTCCACTGATACATAGTTCTGAGTGTGGATAATGAGAAGGCCCACCTTGGATGCTTGGCACACCCAGTAAACTCATAACCTGAATGGGAAAAAGGAAATGGAAAGCTCACTGCTACCTGTTCTCTGTCTACCCTGCCATGGACTGTTTCTCCACTGCCATACCCCTCTGCCATGCCACAGTGCCTTGATCTCGGGTGACAATGGAATGAAACCTCTACAAACTGTGAGCTAAAATAAACTTCCTCTGGGTCAGTGATACAGCTCAGTGGCACAGAATCTGCCTGGCAAGTGCAAGGTCCTAAGTTGGATTCCTGGTATCAAAGAATAAATAAAAAAATTTAAAAAGTAAGCTCTTCTCCCTTTAACTTGTAGATGTCAGGTATTTTGTCCCAGCAATGAGAAAGTAACCAAGACAATTTACAATTACTAATTCTTTAATTCTCACAACAGCCCTGATGGCAGTTGGAATACTGTCTCCTCTAAGGATGTGTCCGTGCACTGAGTTTTAGAATCTGTGAATATCCCAATTTTAAAAAAGAATCCTGGTCAATGTAATTAAATTAAAAATCTTAAGACAAGATAATTTAAAATTGCCCAGTGTATCAATCACATTCCCCTTGATGGGACAAAATATCTGACACCTGCAATTTTAAGAACAGATTTTTTTGGCTCACAGTTTTAGTGGACTCAGTCCATGGTTGGTTGGATCCAAGGCAGAAAGAGGCAGAAGAGCACAGCAGAGGAAGGCTGCCTAACCTATGGAAACCAGGAAGCAGAAAGAGAAGGGAGGCCATGCAGACAAGAATTCACCCTTCCAGGTCACACTCCTAGACACCCGCCTCCAACCAAGCTCCTAATAGCCCATTCAGCATGAACTCATCAATGAATTGCTCCACTGATGAATATAGTGCCTCTAAAATCTACTCATCTTTCAAAAGTCTCACTTCTAAACACATGAGACATTTGGGAGACATTTTATTTCTAATTCATAGTGCTTAAGTAGGTCCTAGATTCAATGGCAAGTCTCCTATAAGGAAGAAAACAGACTCTGGGAAGAAAGGGAAGTATGTGAAGGTTAAGGTAGAGGTTGCAGGACTGTAGCTACAAACCAGGAGCTTCTGGACTATCAAGAGCTGGAAGGGGCCAAGAAAAGTCATCCCTTAGATCCTCCAGGGGAGCATGGCCCTGCTCACACCTTTATTTCAAACTTTTTCTCTTTCCATAACTGTGAAGGATACTTAAGCCACTTAGAGTGCAGCAACTTATTATGCCAGGGAAGAAAACATAATCCTGTAAATGAAATAACATTACCAGTCCCATTTTACAGTTGAGTAAACTGAGGCCAGCGAGGGCTGAAGTAATTTCCCCCAAATCCCACAGCTGGTGAGGCAAGGAGCCAGATCTGAGTCCAGAGTTGGTGCTTAGCAGAAAGAAGTCACACTACTGGGCTACTGCCCAGTGGTTGGTAAATGGTCAGACTAGGATTTGAACCCAGGACACTCTGGCTATAGAAAGAAGCAGGCTCCCCTAGGGTAGGAATACCACTCACCTTTCCAGACCCCACAACACCACCTTCTCTGAGGTTCATATCCAGAGCTGCCATTTCTAGAAAGTGAAGTCTGCCTCCCACATAGAAACATCCCTTGGGAGGACACAGCCACCGCTGTGCTGGAGAAGCCATAATTCAGACAGTGTAGTCCCACATCTCTTCACTCCATCTTCTTCCCATGAAGCAGTACTTGGTGCCCACTAATGGCCTCACATCCACAACTCTACTGCTCCCAGGGACAGTGTTCTCAGCTGCAGTCTCAGGGCTCATTCAACACCATTATGATGCCTAGGTTGGATTGCACAAATCAAGCAAGTTTGTGCACCAATTCTAAGGCCATCGCTCAGTGCAGAGAGATTGGCTAAAGTTTTACAATTTCATATTTTACTAGAACAGCTGGTAATGCTGGGCTACTAACTCCTCCCCTCAGGAGATGCATGGCTTCCAATCTGTCACCATCGCCTTTCTGCTAACAGGAGGGGTTTGCCTCTGCTTGACTTCTCCAGACTCTGGGGTCCAGGCATGTCCATGGACCTAGGAGGGCAGGCATTGAGGGCCCAATTCTCTCCCCGGTCTCTCCCAATGCTGCCCCAAAGCCCTCTTGCTTCCCCATTTTGGAGAATGTACTTGAGCATAGCTCTTAGCAAAGCAAGGATGATTTCAGCATGAAATCACCATTTGGAATGAGGTATTTACAGATTAAGCCCAGGCTCCATCACTTACTAGTGCTTTGTTACTATGAGCAAGTTACTTATCCATTGTCAGGCTCAGTTTCTTCCTCTGTGAAGTGGGTCTAGAGGGTTAGATGAGATGATACTTGCAAAGCTCTCAGCTCAGGAAGTGTCCCACACAAGGCCATGCTTTCAAATAGTCTTTTCATTGCATGGTGCACTGGTAACATTTGGGACACTTGGACAAACAGGAAATGCTATGTAATGACTGGCTGATCTATAGGAGACAAAGGAAGATGGGCTTTGTGGTTTGATGATCATCTTGGGATAGTTTGGAGAAGAGGACAAAGATATTAGTAAGTCATTGATGCTTAAGCTTTACTTTATAACCTGATTAAACATGCCAGGGCCAGAAACTAACAGTACAGTATTGATTAGTGGCTCCAGAAAATCATGGAAGCCTAAAAATAAGTCTTTTATTTTTAATATTAGTCTCTATTTGTTTTCAGGCATTTGCCCAAATATAACAGGTGGCATTTAAGAACCCACAGACTCCTTGTTTTGTCATTAAGAAACCTAACATCCTCTTGTTTTAATTATAACAAACAGAAGCTAAATCTTTACCTGAGAGATACTTGAAAATACACTCAAATAACATAATAGAAATATATTAACTGAGGCTGAAGGACAAATACTTGGCATAATTAGTTAGTTTGTCATAACTTGTTTTGGCATAGCTTGTTGGCATAGCTTTTCTTGTTGCTGAGACAAAATACCTGACACCCAAAGTTAAAGGGGGAAAAGTTTATTTAGCTCAGTTTGTAAAGGTTTTGGTGCATATTGGCTGGCTCCAAGGAAGGGTGACACATGGCAGAGGGGCAACAGTTCATGGTGGCAGAAGATACCAAAAGCAACAAGAGCAAAATAGGGGAAAATAAAGGGGTCTTTCTGCCCCTTTTATCTTATCCAGACTGCTGGGATTAGGGTGGCACCAGTCCAATCAGCAGACTGATCCAGCAATCACCGTTAATCCCAGCACCCTTACTCCCAGCATAGTACTATGAATCAATCAGAAACTAGATTCAGCTGCCCCCAAAAAACCCCACCTAAAAGTTCATGAGGCTTTGTGGGGACACCTAGATATAAACCATAACAGTTAGTGAGACTGGTAATCAAAATTTATTATGGCTATAAGTTATAGATGTAACTGGAAACTGCCAACCAGGGCTGCTGTTTATTACTTGGAGCCTCCCTTTTTAATCTAGCCTAGCTTTTAATTTAATATTACTATTGCTTTCTCTATGATTTTGGTTATACTTTCCTGTTGGAGGTGTTTGCGACCAAGTTAAAGTGAGACTTGTGTTAATCAAAAGTAACCTCTTTTTATACATATTTGCTAAAATCAGTTTAAACTCCTCAGACATTACTTTTGGGGCCATGGGAAGAGCTTCTTTGTTCTTCTGGTTTTTCCCTTACCAGTTGTGTCATCTGCCAGGATGCGTCATGGTCTTTGCTTGACCACGACTTCTCTTGGGAGCATGGGTACATTACCCGCTTTAATGAAGCTCTTTTCAACACAATGTACACTGGTTAACTCCTGTCCTCTAGGGTACAATAATTCCTCTATTTAGGAGGTTGAGTGACTCATCATAGTTGTAGGATTCTTTAGAGGAGTTCTATTACACCCTGGATCCTGGCTGCCTTTGGAACCAAGGGCCAAAAATTGGCTGTCTCCATAGTCCAGTTACCCTTCTTAGTTTTAGTCTCTAATCCTCAGTTGTTGAACATCCAAAAGGTCAGTTACACCAGTATTGACGTGGGAGCAGTAAGTTTAACTATCATACCTTTATCTGGATATTGAGCACTGCAAAATATAAAGTATGGCCCCAGAACTGCCATTTTTTAAACCAATCGTTGTTTTAGAAGTCAAATTCCTTAGAATGTTAACAGATAATAGTTGTAAAGTTTTACGGGAGATATTTAAAATCAAGAGTAAACAGCATTTTAGCATAACAATTATGATGAGATTTTTCTATTAGAACTATTTGGTTTTCATTAGAATCACTAAAGCATATTTAAATTAGCATTTTAGCTTAGAGTATCTTCTTAATCAGTTACCTTTATCCAATTACAAAATATTAAATGGCATGAACTTATCAAAATTTGCTATTTTTGACATTCTTGGGGTGAGTCTTCGCTAGCTGCACAGAGGATCTGAGCTCTGCCCAGACCAGCGTCCCAGCACATTCCATCAGGGGAACACCCGGCCAGCCTCACAAGACACAGAGGTACTGAGCCCAACCCAACCCAGAGCCCTAGAGCTGCATCAGGGAGCAGCCAGCATAGCCTAAGGGTCTTGGAGAATTTGAGCTCCACCCATCAGAGTACAAGGCCCCAGCTCCACAGTTCAAGGGTGCAGCCACATGGCAGGTCCTGGAGGTTGTGAACTCTGCCCAGTCAGGAGTAAGGCTCCAGTACCATACATTGGGGGTGCACTCTGGCTAGCACTGTGCTCCAGAGCCTCTGAACTCCTCGAAGCCAGGTGCAAGGTCCTGGTGGTGCCACACGAGGGGTGTACTCCACTTAACTGCCTGAGTCCTGGAGATTCTGAACTCCACCCAGGCAGGTGTAAGGCCCCAGTGCCACACCCTGGTGGTGCATCTCTGCTAGCCACCTCCTTTGCAGAGATTCTGAGCTCTACACAGCCAGGTTCTAGGCGCCAGCAACAAGCTCAAGGGGTGTGTCCCTGCTAGCTACAAGGAGGATACAAGCTTTGCCCAGCCCAGCATCCCAGAGCAACCTAACAAAGTACATCAGGGGAACACATGGCCAATCTCACAGGCAGGATCTGGCATCATAGTTTGAGGGTATGCCCCAGTTAGCCATGCGGATATTGGAGGATTGAAGCTCTACCCAGAACAGTGTTCCAGTGCAACCCACTGGGAGGCTGCCTAGCCAGCCACACAGGTCCCAAGGGAAAATGACAAAACCAAAGAGCAAGATGCAGTCTCAGTCCTCCAGCCCACCAAGAACAAACCCAAGAGACACTGTAATAGAAGACACTGGAAATCTCACAACTGAACTTTCTGAAATGATAGCAACTGAAGGAAAGAAACAACTCCATGAAGCTATAGAGGCAATCAGATCAGAAATAATCTCTGAGGTAAAAAATGAAATGACAAACATTACGAAAGAAATGCTGTGTGTATCTAAAGAAGATCAAGATAAAAAAATAGAAGAACATAAGAAAATGATGAAAACTTTGAGTGAACAATATAAGACACAATTAGGACACCTGAAACAGATTCAAAGGGATATTCAGGAAATTAAAATCTCCATTGAAAGTTGGCAAAATTGCTTGAATGAAGCTGAAGATAGACTTTCAGACCTTGAAGACAGCATGGAAGCTTACTATCATGAAAGAAAAGATCTCTTAAAAATAACAAGGAAAGGGCCATGAGTTTGGTTCAGTGACTTAAGTGCCTGTCTGGCAGGCGCAAGGTCATGAGTTCAAGCCCTGGTGCCGCAAAATACAAAACAAAACAAAACAAAACAAAAACAAGGAATCAGGAAACAATTCAACATCTGCAAGATGATGCCAAGAGAAACAGTATAAAATTGATAGGTGTCAACGAAAAAGCAGGGGTCAATATGAATGACCTGCGAAGACTATTTGCAGAAATAATAGCAGAAAAATTTCCAAACGTGGAGAGAGAATCTGATATACAGATAAGTGATGCATACAGAACCCCAATTAAGCATAACCAAAATAAATCTTCACCCAGACGTATAATAATTAGGATATCAGAAATTCAGCACAAGTACAAAATACAAAAAGCTGTCAGAGAAAAAATATGCTATATTTTTCTTTTTTAAAAATATAGTGGCTAAGTAGAGTATACTTGTTTATCAATGTACTTTATAAATAACTATTGTCCAGTCTTTAGTCTTTAGAGTGACATTGTCTGAACTGCATATTGTTCTAGCACATTTAGCTCTCATAACACAATTATATAATAATCACATAAAAATAAACCTGAAAAGTGTAACCATCATAAACAACTTTAGTCTAGATGAGGTCATCAGCATGATAATTTTTTTTTAAGTTTTGCATCCTAGAAGAACTATACACTTGGGAAACACAGATATATTTAATGCACCGTAAGATTAGCAATAATTAGCATCAGAAGGAACATATAAATTACTATTATATATATTAATTGCATATATTTACTTGGTTTTTGCTTCTCAGGCAAAATTTAGATTTAACAGGTTTATGTGATGCAACTGCACTGATAAGAATTAAAGGACATCTTTAGTGCTCTTGCAAGTTTAGGAAACCATGTTAATGGCCACGAATAGACTTATTACCCAATATTTAAGTGTATCTCATTTATATAATAATGAAACATTTGTTTAGCTAAAACTAATAGATGTAGATCAAGTTTTAAGTGGCACGACCAAATTTAAAAAGATGTCAAGAATTTTAATTGTTTTATGTCTGAGGTCTAAATCTAGTGTATATTGTATGCAGGAAAGCATTTATTGTTATTTTGCATGTAACTTTAAAGCTTGATTTTATAACTTATTTTGTCTTCAGATGGTTATACAACTCTACTATCGGATTTTTACAGGTTGTGCTATGAACTAATATGCTGTCCATTCAACCAATCATTACTTGATTATTGAAAACATTTTATAAGCCAACATTTAAACAGTCTTTAATTCTTAAAACTCAGTTTTTTTAACAGCCAAAGTGTGACAATGGAAAATATATGAAGTATAAAACCTTTATTTTAATGTAGTTTTTAATAAGTCTAATCAAGAACATTTAATTAAGGGAACTGTATTGTTTTAGACATAGAAAATTTAACCTTTTAATTATAGCCAACTTAATTATGTATCTTAGCTATTTGGTAAGACTCTGGGAAAACCTGGAGAAGTTACCCATCAGTGGAGAAAAGGTAAGTAAATTAGGTCAGGCAGCTTCTTGTTTTTAGCCACAGAGAGTAGTTTTGTCTAGCAGTTCTTCAGGTCTAAAAGATCTCATTTGAGAGAAATTTCTTTTAACATTTTTTAAAATGATGGTGAATAATTTTTCATATATTTATTTGCCATTTGTATTTCTTCCTCAGAGAAGCATGTATTCATCTCAGATGCCCATTTTTGGGTTGGGCAAATTTGAGGAGTCTGATTTTTTTCAATTCTTTATATGTTCTAGGTAATTCCTTTGTCTGAGGAACAACTGGCTAAAATTTTTTCCCATTCTGTGAGTTGTCTTTTTCACTCTATTGGTGATTTCTTTTGCTGTGTAAAACTTTTTAATAGGATGAGATCCCAGTTGATGATTTTTTGTAGTATTTCTCATGCAATTGGGGTTTTGTCTATGAAATTTTTGCCTACATCTATGCTTTCGAGTGTTCTACCTGTTCTCTCTTCCAGCAGATTGTGTTTCTATTTTAATATTTAGATCTTTGATCCATTTCAATTATAGTTTAGTACATGGTGAGAGACATGGATCTTGTTTGAATCCTTGACATGCGGAAAGTGAGTTTTTCCAGCACCATTTATCAGAGAGGCTATCTTTCTTCTAGTGAACTTGTTTGGTCCCTTTGTCAAAGATAAGGTGGTTGAGTGCCTTCGGAGTTCTTTCTGCATCAATCTGTTCCACTGATCTTCATGTCTTCTTTTTTCCCAATATCATTCTGTTTTTATCATAGTAGCTTTGTAGTATAATTTCAAGTCATGGATTGTGATGCCTCCTGACTTGTCTCTGTTGCCTAGAATTGTTTTTGCTCTTCTAAGTCTCTTCTGGTTCCAAATGAGTTTTAGCAATGGTTTCTTTAGTTCTGCATGGTATGCTAATGCTATTTTTATTGGGGCTGCATTAAATATGTATAACAATTTTGAGAGTATAGACATTTTCACTATGTTGGTTCTTTCCTACCTATGTGTGAGGGTTATCTTTCCATTTTCTGATATTCTCTTTGATCTTCTTTTTCAGGGTACTGTAATTTTCAATGTGTAGCTCTTTTACTTCCTATGTTAGATTGACTCCTAAGTATTTCATATTTTTTAATGCTATTGTGAAAGATATTGTGTCCCTAATTTCTCTCTCGGTGTATTTGTTATTTGTGTACAGGAATCCTATTGATTTTTGAGTGCTGACTTTGTATTCAGCTATGCTACTGAGGTAGGTTATTAAATCTAGAAGTCTTTCAGTGGAGTTTTTGGTCTTCTATGTAGAGTATCATATCATATACAAATAATAGTAATTTAACTTCTTCCTTTCCTATCCTTATTCCTTTTATTTCTTTTTTGTCTAATTGTCCAGACTAATGTTTCCAGAATTATATTGCTTAGCAATGGTGATGGTGGGCATACTTGATTTGTTTTTGATTTTAGAGCAAAAGTTTTTAGTTTTTGACCATTTAGTAAGATGTTGGTTGTTGGTTTGTCACAGATGGCTTTTATCAGATTGAGGTAAAGATCATCCATTCCAACTGTCTTTAGGGTTTTTGTTATAAATGGCTGTTGAACTTTGTCAAATGCTTTTTCTGCATGTATTGAGATGATCATGTGATTTTTGTCTTTGGTTCTGTTATTATGGTGCATCACATTTATTGATGTGTGTATGTTGAACTGTCTCTGTATCCCTGGGATGAATCCTACTTGGTCATGATAAATAATCTTTGTGATGATTTACTGCAATCTGTTTGCCAGTATCTTCTTCAGAATATTTGCATCTATTTTCACTGAGGATATTGGCCCATAGTTTTCTTTTTTGGTTGAGTCCTTCTCTGGTTTTGGCATGAAAGTAATACTTGTTTCCAGGCATGATTTTGGGAGTATTGCTTCCCTTTTAATTTCAACAAAGGGTTTCAGCAATAGTAGTATTAGATTGTCTCTTAATTTCTTGTAGAATTCAACAGTGAATCCATTATGACTTGGGATTTTCTTGGTTGGTAAATTTTTAATTGTATTTTCAATTTCACTGACTGATATTGGGTTATTTAGAATTTTTGTATTTCTTGATTCAACTTTGACAATTCATATGTATGTAAGAATCTGCCCATATCTTCTGTGTTTTCCATTTCATTAGAGTACAGTTTCTTGAAATAGGTATTTATGATCATTTGAAGTTGCACAGGATTCTTTGTGATTTCATCGTTTTTACTCTTAATTGCATGAATTTGAGTCTTTTGTCTTTTTGATAAAGTTGGTTAAGGATTTATCAATTTTATTTAATCTTTCAAAGACCCAACTCTTTGATTCATTCATTCTTTATATTGTTTCCTTTGTCTCAATTGTATTAATTTCTGCTCTTATCGCTGTAATTTCCTCTCTTGTATAAGTTTTGGATTTGATTTGTTCTTTTTCTAGAAGTTTGAGGTTCAACATTAGGATGTTTAGTTGAATATATTATATTTTCCTAATGTAAGAATTCATGCTATAAATTTCCCTCTCAGGACTGCTCTCATTGAGTCTCATAAGTTCTGGCATGTTGCACTGGCATTATCGTTTAATTGTAGGTACTGTTTAATTTCTTCTTAAATTTCATCTGTGACTCTTTGGTTGTTCAGGGTGTTATTTAATCTCCATGTGTTTGTGTAATCTTTGTGGTTTCTTTTGCCATTGATTTCTATTTTCATTGCACTGCAGTCAGATAATATGCGTGGATAATTTCAGGTTTTTTGCATTTACTTAGCAGTGCTCTATGGGCTAGTATGCTGTATAGGTTAGCATGTGGCCCATTTTGGAGAATGTCCCATGTTCAGCTGAGAATAATGTATATTCTGCTGTGGAGTGAAACACTGTAGACATCTACTAAGTCCATTTATTCATAGGTTTGGTTTAGTTGTGATAATTATTTGTTGATTTTTTGTCTAGTTGATCTATCTATTTGTGACAGTGGTGTATTAATTTCCTCCATTACAACTGTGTGAGTACTTATTTTTCATGTCCATTAATATTTATTTAATGTAGTTGGGTGCACTGGTATTTGGTGCAACCCACAGTTTATGATTATTATCTCTTCTTGGAGTTCTCCTTTAGCAAGTGTGTAGTGACCTTTATCTCTTTTGATCATTCTTGATTTGAAGTTCATGTTGTCTGCAAACAGTATAACTACCTCTGCTTTTTTCCAGGTTCCTGTCACATGGAGTATTCTTCTCCATCCTTTGACTTCTTTTTGTGTTGAATGTGTGTCTTGTATGCAGCATTTTTTGTGTATTTTTCTTCTTGATCCATTATGCTAGTCTATCTTTTTTGATAGGTGAATTGAGACCATTTACATTGATGGTAATAACTCACATGCATTGGCTTATACTTCTCATATTATTTTCCTGTTGTTGGTATCCTGTCTTTCCCTTCTGTTTAATTGCTTGCCCAGCATGTTGACTTCCTTCTATTGGTGTGCTTGGAATTGTGGTCTTCACTCTCTCTTTCTATAGGATCCTTCAGAGCATTTTGGAGAGCTGTTTTAGTGGTCATGAATTTCTTCAGTTGTTCTTTGTCATTGCAGTGTCTTGTTTCTCCATTGATTTTAAAAGATAGTTTGGCAGGGTACATTAATCTGGGTTGAAAGCTGTTTTCTTTTAGGTTTTGAAATACTTTCCTCCAAGCTCTCCTTGATTAGAGAAGTCTGCTGTGATTCTCATTGGCTTTCCTCTATAGGTGATTTGTTTCTTTTCTCTAACCACTTTTAATACTGTTTTGTGCTGAATTTCTGGAATCTTGATTATTATATGCCTTTGTGTAGATTTATTTTGGTCATTGCTATTTGAAATTATGTATACTTACCTGTATATCAAAATTGTTTATCCATGTTTGGGAAGTTTTCTGTCATTACCTCTGTGAAGAAGTTTTTTATGGCATTTGTGCTGTCTCCTTTATCATTGACTCCAAACAGTCTTATGTTTCTATAACCTGTTTTTTTTCACTTCTGCTGCTGTTGTTTCAGCAAGTTCTAGTGGGTGCCTTCTGATTTCCTCTATCTCACTGTGCTCTAGACTTCTCCTGGGTGAGCTGGAGGTTGGGGTTGCATTTTGCTTCTGTGTCTTGTCATTTTCTGCTTTTTATTTTATTTTGTTTTCTGTGTTGGTGCTTGTCGATTTCTTATGACAGATAACTTTACCACTGGTGTTGAGGCTTCCCTAGGAAATGTCTATTCCTCAGAGATGTCTTCTATGGCAGGTGGTTCTTAGACTTTGTGTCTATCCTAAGAACCTACCTTCTCAATTTATTAAGGGTAAGAAGTTGCAATCTGTTTGGTTCAGCACCCAGTCCTTTGGTTCTGGACTATGGTGATGGTTGTGACCCCAGGCAATCACAGTGTTGACATATGAGCAAGAAATACTGATTACAGCATGTATGACATGCTGGCTAAAGTAGAACAATTAGCATTAACAATAGCATCAAGCACAGCCTAGCAACTGACAAACTGTGGTATCTACTAACTTTGTAACTTCAACCACAGGAGCCAGCTGTGCAGTTGTATAACAAAATCCAACATATACCCGGCACTTGTATGCAATACGTTTCCCTTTAGTAGAGTGACTTTATCATGTGTGTGGGGGGATTTAAGAGGGATAGGGGACAAAACAGAGATAAGTGAGGAGAAATATAGAAGCAAGACTGGAAAGCAAAGATTGATGACTCTGAAGGTTTTGGAAACTGAAGAAGAGCTCATAAGAGAAAGGATGAAAGAGAAAGCAAAAGAATATTGAAGTGAGACAGAGAAGAGATAATGTTCACTCATATGAAAATATCATAAAATCAAGAGAGATAGTTAAGGGAAAAGAGAAAGAAGATGAATATAACAAAACAAAAATAACAGTAAGAAACCTACATAGTCAGAAAAACAAAACAAAACAAAATAAACCTAACCAGACAGAAAAAAGAAAACCAATAAACCAATCAAACAAACAAAGAAAAAGAAAAACAGACAATTTTTTTGGGTGTCCACAGTTCTGTGGTAGTGTCTAAGTCAGATCCCAGAAATGTGCTATGTAAGCCCACCAAGTCTGCAGTAGGATGTGTGCTGGGTATGCAGCTGATTATGGCTTCTGGATGTGGGGGATGGGACAGAACTTCAGCTGTCAAGGTTCTAGATGTCCACATCTCCTTCCCGTGATTGTCTCTATTATGCTCTTTCAGTGCTGTGGCTTCCTGAGGTAGGGAAAGCCTGGAGTTGCTCCCAGATCTTTGTACAGTTGGATCCTTTTGGACCTTGGCAGCTTCCTCTGTTCCACACCACTAACTCCTCTTACACACTGGTTGTAGGGTGGGAGTAGTGCCCTTGTGCCTCCGTAGGCCAAGGCTGTTTGTCTGCTTACAGCACTGGGCCAAGGCCACGCTTTTGGTTGCAGTCCAGGGAGATGCTTCCAGTCCTTTGTATTTGGGGCTAATACTGGTTTTTGGCAGCCACCAAAGTGGAGTCCAGATGGTCCCAGCTCCTACCTCTCAGTAGAATTCCCCCCAGTCTGTTTCCCAACTGTCAGCAGTCTACTGTGGCTGGATGGCTCTTTCCTCCTTCCACTCAGCGATGTTGGCAATGAAGCGACCTGGACAGTTCTGCTGCTGAGTTTCACCCTGAACCCTCTGAAACAGCATCGTGGTTCCACCCACTTGCTTCTGCTCCACACGTCTGTGTGCTGGAGCACAGTTCTGGTTCACCTCACTCACCAGCCGCTGTCTCTGTGGGGCCCCTTGGGGACCAATGTCTCATATTCTTGGTGCTGCTTCTGATTTTTTGCTGTTTCCCTCCTGGCTGCCATGCCCTGCACCACCAAGGAATCTTTTAGAGACCAAGTGCCCACGATGCTCATAATGTCATCTTCTGGTGCTGCTACTCCTTTCCAAGCATGGACATGGTCCTCATGTGCACTGTTGTCTGATGCTCAGTTGACAGGGTGATGCTGGGGCGATCTGGCTCACATGCCACCAGAGAGGGCTCTGCATTTCCCCTGCGGTACACGTGCCATAGGTTTGCCACCACGGACATGGACCCACCCTACCAATAGAATTAAATTGCAAGTTTGTGGACTCCTATTGTGTAAAAAGAATGTTTAGGATGTGTCATGAGAGGCATAAAGGAATTTATTAAGTAGAAATTTAAAAGTATACACTCAAAGAAATGCAGCATGGACTCTCAAGGGAGAGAATTATGTTCTGAAGCTGGGTATATTTATGGTGCTTGAAAGTATCTCCAAATGGGTGATCTAGGGCGTATAGCCCTACTGTGTACCCATCTGGCTGCTATGGTGGAATATAAACTATTGTTTGAAACTGAGATATGGTCTGTGGCAGGAAGCACAATTTAGAGGTAAAAAGAGATATTCTATTCGTAGTTGAAGAGGCCAATTTGCAGGTAATAGGGAACTATCCAGGTTTATTTTGCCTTGGGAGAAGAGAAAAAATATTTAAAATGGACTTAAGTGATGTTTGTGTCCTAAAGCTGCAGTTCTTCTTAAAAATACAATTTTAAAATTCCAATTTTTCTTGTTTTCTTTCTACCTATCTATAGTTTTTCTATCCTACCTTAACTAGACTCATCACTATCACTTCACTCCTATACAAAAATGAGGGTCATGCTGATAGACCCCAAGGTCTTTAACCTGCTGTGTAAGCTAGTGTTGAGCTCTGCTTTATAAACTAGAAATCTGACTGATGGTGGCTCCATATGGTAGTTCTCAAAGTGTAGTATTCAGTATACAAAGGGTATCATCACCTGAGAACTTGCTAGAAATAAAATTCTCAGTCCTGACCTCCCCCACCAAGCCTGCTGAATAAGAAAATCTGAGGATGGAGCCCAACAACTTGTGCTTTAACAAATCCCTCAGTTGATATTAATCCATGGTAAAGTTTGAGAACCAGTGGCCTGAACAAAAATAGAGGTTAATTCTCTGTTCCTCAGGGAAAAACAACAACAATAGCAACAATAAAACAAACAAACAAACAAATAAACCAAAAACAGCAATAGACAGTCCAGGGCCAGTGTAATATTTCCATCTTTTTATTCCACCATCATCAGTCTTGAATCTGTTTTCAATGTTGCTTCATGCTCCAAAATGGCTCCTGGAGCTCTGCATGAAGGAAGAGGAAGTCAGGAGGAGAAATCATGTCTCTCAGTTGAGACATTACCTGGTAATTCCTGGAAACTCCACTACTGCTACCAGAACTCCTACTGAAATCTCATAGGTCATCCTGAAAACAGGGAGGCCAGAAATACAAGATTTTATCTGGACATTTTACTGCCCAATAAAGAAAAATCATGGAGATCATGAGAAAGAACAGAAGGGACCTCTGGTGGACCTCTAGACCCTCCCACATGACCACACTCTCGACTTATCCTTCCAACAATCTGGTAAATATGATTATCTCCCCCACTATACAAATTAGGCACATAACCTTTGGAAAGAGAAAGATCTTGTGGCTAGAAGGAGCTAATCACCTTTAGCTAAGCTGCTTCCTTTTCTCACCCTGTCCCCTGCCTTGCTGTTTGGAGTGAACAGAGTGAGCATGGAGTTACACAGTCTCCTCTCGCGGACCCCAAAGATTTACCCACCCTTTTCATGGAGCCAGAAAAACTTCAAGGTTTGCTGGAGGTGGAAGCTGAGACCCGCAGAACCCAGGAAGCCCCTTTCCCTTCCAGAGGTAAATAGTGAAACTTAATTAGCAGATTGTGCCTGCCAGGCGGGTAATCCATGGGCTTTGCCAGGCATCTGTCTGTGGTGTTTGGGGGAATTTACCAGCTCCCCTCCACCTGGGTGCCACAGCTTCAGCCTGCATGATCCCCTATGGGGCTTGCTCAGGGGGTGAGGGCTGGGTGGGGCTTCCTTTCCAGGCTATGTCCATGCTTTGCTTTGTAATGAATGTCTCTGGCCCACATCCTTCAGGGAGCCCATGGTTGACTTCAAACACTATGGCAATTCAGGCTGCTGACCACCACAGGCTTCTCTCCTTGTCTCATTTGTAGTCCATAAAATATTCCCAGAGAGTGTTTCAGAATTGAGGGCTGAGATGGGAAAAGACTGTAGATTCCAGAAACACAGAGAACAGATTAGATGGAGTCTGAGTTTAGATGGAAGGTCAAGGAAGCCCCAGAGTTATGTGTTGTATTGTGGCCACCTCCTTTGGAAATTCTCTCCTACCTGCTTTGCCTTTGGCTAATATTCCAGCTTGAAATCTGTTTCTTTGATTTAAGCATTACCCTGGCTTGGTAGTTAAGCATTTCCCCTTTCCCAAAACATCAAGTTTCCAGAGACATGGTGCCTTTTTTCTGGATAGGAAGACTTGAGCTCCACAGTTTCTGGGAGGAGGGAAAGAAAGAGAGACAGGCCCACCAGATGGGAGGGGTATGGTAGACCTGAGTGAGCAAACAGAACGGTCCAGCTCAAGTCATCCTAAGTCTGTCATTGCCATAAAAGATGGTGATGCCCAACTCATGGGTCCTGACTCTTCTAAGCTTTGAAGACTTGTTTCTAACTAGGGCCAGCCCTGTGGGTGGGAATAGTGAGGCCTCCCCGCTGCATTTTCCCCAGTCTCTCAAACTACACAGAAGGGGCTCAGCAGGAAAGTGACAGGCAAGCAAAAGCACAGGTGGGGCCTTTCTGCCTCTGTAGAGTGCTTCAGCACTAAGTTTGTACAGAGACTGAAGACTGAAGGGGGTACATGGGGTACATGGTGGTTCAGTCTCTTCTTGAAGGTATCTGCTCCACCTCTTCCTATCCAAGCGAGACTCAGACACCTCAAGGAGGCCCAGCCTTCTGCATAACTAAACAGGCTCAGTAGCTCACACTGGCCAAAAGTCCCTTCCATGCAGTCCACCAAAGCCATGCCCCAGGAGTACCACCTGTCTGAGGCCAGCCCACAAGTTAAAGGGTAAGACTAGGCTGCATCAGCACTCAAGGCCTCCTTGGGTTGGGCTTGCTTCTCTCTGCCCTGTGACTCTATTTCCCATTCCCACTCTGCTGTCACTGCTCCAGCTGCTTGGGGCCTCTCTGTCCTCTTGAGCTTGGAGAAATTCTAAGTTGGCCCCCTAAGTTGCACATTTCTGGTTACTCAGTCAAGCACTAGTCTAAGTATTGCCGTGAAGGGATTTTGCAGCTGTAATTGAAGTCCTAAGTCAGGTCCTTTTCTGTCTGGGTCTACCTGATGGCCGGGGTGCTTTAAAGCAGAGAGTTTGCTTCCACTGGATGCAGAAAGGGAAGTCAGAGAGACCCACTGGCTATGGAGAAAGCAAATGTCCCTGCCATAAACTATTGATGGAAAGACCCCAGATGATAACTGGCAGAAAATTGAGGCCCTCAGTCCTGCAGCCACAGACAAATGAATCTTGCCAATAATTAGAGAGTTGGGAGGGAACCTCGAGGTCGACCAAGATCTCTAGCCCCAGGCAGCACCTTGATTTTAGCCAGTGAGACCCTGAGGAGAGAATGCAATCATGGCAGGCCCAGACTTGTGAGTTTCAGACCTGCGGGCTAATAAATGAGTTACTTTAATCTGCTGCATTTGTGATCAATTTTTACACAACAATAGGAAATCATACCTTCTACCTGGGATCTCTCTTTCTTCCACATAGACACCCGAACCTCCTCAGTCTTGGGCCTCTGCAAGGAAGAACCTCCATCTCCATATGCTCAACTTTCAGGGAGTTTAGCTTCCAATGTTGTGAAGTTCGCCCAGAGCCCACCCCAATGCAGAATCTCCCTCTAGCCATTGCCATATCTCCCCTGCAGCCTGTGCTAATGTTATCTTCATGTTGGGTAAGTTATCAAGGTCATGACACATCATGCATTTCCATACCTCAGGGCCTTAGCAGCTGCTCTTCTCTCTGCCAGCACCCTCAATTGAAATGAGGTGAATCCCTTCAGCATCACTGAAGCCTACAGGGAGTGATTGCCACCCCTGGGTCTCTCATGTTTTGCATCTTGTTCTGTTACAGAGGGTCTCTCCTCTTTTGAGACGTCTTGTCTGCCACTTTCTGTAGGAGTGTAGTGGTTCCTCAAGGGTGAGAAGCCACACGTCACATATTCAATTTTCTAGGTTAGTCACAGTGCCTGATATCATGAGCCACTCCATAACTGGCTGAATAAGGGAAGGAGTTCTTGTTCTACCCAAGCAGACCCCCTGTGTATGGAAATTCAGTTCCTGGGCCCTGGAACTGGACTTGACCACAGACTGCCTTCAAACTATGATCATGTACCTGCAGGTCACTTTCTTTCAACCTTCTTTCTTTGAGCCAATGGAGAGCAAAGACAGCTTCTGTGCAACCATAGGAAAGGAGGTGGCAAGGGTGCAGTCCTGAGGAGGTGGCTCTTCCCTCATTTTCTTGGCCTTTACTGGAGAGATAAGTCTTGGGATTTGCCTATCTCTCTTTCTTGGACTCCAGGACTACTTGCCTAGGTCCAAAGTGGGTAATATCACCCTCGGCCCAATCCTCTGGGCATTAGGTAGGATCAGAGAGACCTGTGTGTAGGACTCTAAACTTGGACATGCTTGGCTCACTGGGAAGAATGGTTAGTGGGGCTCCGGCCTTCCTGAGAGGCAGGGACTCATGGTGATCAGTGTTCTGGAGACTGGAGAGGCTGACATCTATCAACTGTGGCATGAGCAACTGAAGATGGTCTTCTCTGAATGTGCGATGACCCCTTGAGGTGACGTGCACAGTTGGCACCTGCTGTGTGTGCCAAGGTGCTGAGGGGAGTCTTGGGCTAATTCACTAACTTTTCTGGGCTTCAGGCTATTTGACAATAAACAAGAAACTCATGATAATGATTTCTTCGTAGGGCTAGCAAGAAGATTAAAGGAGGGAGTGCATGTGAGGGTTAAGCATATGCCCAACATACAGAAAATCTAGACTGATATCAGCTTTCGTCACTATTCTAAGGATGTGTCTTCTGTGCTGCAGGGTTCTGCAGTTGCCAGTGCAGTCGAGATAAGAGGTCCAGGAGAGATATTTCTTGAACAAGGCAGAAGGAGAATGAGTCCTTGAATGAGTTCTCATAAAGATTATGAGGGTTTCAGGATAAAAAGAGAGGAGTACGCAGCCAAGCGTTTTCCTGCTAATCTAATATCCATGCATTTCCTCAAATTTTCCAGATCTCTTGCAGTAAGTGGGCTGTGGGAAGAAATGGGAAATTTACTTCTACCAGAGCATTTCAAAGATGTTACCTGAGCAACCAGAGTTGTCCCTTCAGTAACTGGATTCCTTGTGTTGACATGAGGAAAGCTGCCTGGACCACTGAATCACTGCACAGAGACTGCGTGCTCTGGATATATGATTTACTGGCACATGACTTCTCAAGGCCCACAAAAGAACACCTATTTGCCAGAGAGGTAATTAGTTTATTAATGCAGCCTAGCTTGGCCCATGTTGTATAAAAGCATGGTTGAACTCTTTGGCACCAAACTGGTAATTAGCCCATGGACTCACCATTTATTCAGATTTCAAAGATCTTTTTTAGTATGATAATGCATTGAGAGAATATTTTCATAGGAAGACTATGAAGAACAGCCAAATTTGTTTAAATGAGCCTGTTTAGCACCAAGCTCCAAGGATTGGACCAAGAATGATGAAGACCAGGATCTTATTAAAGGGAGGGCTGTGATGTAGGGTCACTAATAACCAGTCCCAAAGGAGGTGTTTACTACAGGAGGGAGAGCAAAGAGCACCTTTATGCCATCCACCATGAGCAGAAGTCTGTACTTTTCCACTCACTACACCCTGGATGGTTACTCTACTAATTGCCTAATGATGAGATAGGACACAGCCACATATGTCAAGCTACATGAAGTGTACTGATTATTTACTAATAAGCAAGGACCAAAAAAGACTAGGACACATTATGAGTCAGTCCCCAAAGACTCAAGATAGTTATTCAAGGTGAATGATGGAGTCACTACTCTGTACCCTACTTGGACCACAGTAGAATGATCCTTGAGTTATATACCACAAGGACAACATGATTTACTGGGCAAAGATTTCTAAGAATCCAGTTTCCAGGGAAGATAAGAGCAAATCCTACACTGCCCTGGGAAGTTCTTTCCCAATTTAAGATGTCCTTTCCCCTAGAAAGGACAGGAACAAAGTCTGGGCAGTCCCAGGATGATTTTCCATACTCAGGATGTGGTATTCTAGCATATTCTACAGTTTGTCTGAGAACTTCATGCAAGAAGAAAGGGTGGAACAACTAGGTCATCCAAGTCTATCCATGAAGGGTCAAGAGATTAGAAAATGGAAGGAGAACTGAGATTAGAAGCAGAAGTAGCCAAACACCCACTGTGAAGGCTGCATGTGGCAGGAAATGTTCCTCCATGGGCAGCATCAGAAATGACAGAACGCTGTCACACACATCAAGCTACATGAAGCAAGACAGATGTAATCTTGATCTTTGGTGTGTTTGCTCTCAGATCGTGGGTGACACCTCTCTCTTCACTTTCCATTCACTAGAGTGGCTGTTATGGTTGGATCTTAAATGTTTCCCAAATGCTCATGCATCGAAGGATTGGCCCACAATGCAGTCATATTCAGAGGTGGGGATATTGAGAGGTAATTGGATCATGAAGGCTCTGATCTCATCAGTGTAGTAATTCGCTGATTTATCATACCTAAATAGACTTTGGATTAGCTTTCTCTCTGGGTCTATTCTCGAAGAGGTGAGCAGCCTTTACTCAACCATGTGCTTCAACCATATTCTGCTTCACCACAGGCCCAAAGAGATGAGGTCAAGCAGTCATGGATTGAAACCTCTGAAACCAGTAGTCAAAACAAAGTTTTTCTCCTCTAATTTGTTTTCCTCTCAGGTATTTTGTCACAGTGATGGAAAAATGACTAACGTAAGAGCAGAGTAAAACTGAAAGACTGGCCCTGTACCCTCTTCTAAAAAACATGATCTCTCTTTAGAGTCAGAGAAGAAAGAAGACAACCTTGATCTCCAGCTGGCATTTTGCTGCATAAATCCTATTACCAAGGGACCACTCAGGACCTAGTCCTGGCATTCAGGTTAGGTCCCTCCCTGAAGCCAGACAGCGAGGGAGCTCTTTACTGTGGCCACCAGCCAAGCGCAGCTCATTTGTTTCAGAATCTTAACAACAAACACACAAACCCCCAGACCCATGGGCCTCTGTCTGCCTCCTCCCGTAGCTGATGAGGGGAGCAGGAAAGGGCTGAGATTATTGAAATGCTATTTTAAACTCCAAGTCCATGTTAACCAAAACCTTGAGGCAGATTAAACACAACCTTCAGGCCACAGGGCACCAGCTCAAAAAGGCAAACAGCTTCCACCCACTCAGCAGCTCCAGGCTTGTTTATTGGTTTGAAAGCACTTATGGGGCCGCCAAGCAGAAGGGTGAGCGGGGGGAACTTTAATATCTGAAGGGAGAGATCAAAAGCAGTTGACATTTCTGGCAGAGAGCAAGCGTGTATGTATCTTTATATGTATAATGTTATAGCAGAGCAGAAGGGAAAAGGCGTTTCTTCTCTGGGTTAAATCAACTCAGCCCACATGTTCTTGATCTTGGCTGTGTTGTCTTATAATCCAACCAAATTTAACTGACACTGAACATTTCTGATCTGAACAGTTAACATGGAAACTTGCCCCAAATAACTTTATATACAGTCTGAACATGAACTTGGTTTAATCATCAGAAATGATGGGAAAGGTCCCTCTTTGTCACCCTCCAGGGAGCCAGGCAGAGCCCTGGCTTGTGGGTAGTGTTCCCAGCTCATGATCTTCCCCTCTGCTGATGGGATTGCTGGAAAGCATGCTCCACATCGGATCATGTTAGTTCCACATCTGACTCTGGGGTCCTGTAATTTGTTCCTGGCTACTCCAAAGAAGAGAAATGACCTTGACTAGTCAATTGGAACTAGGAAGATACTTGGAAAGGATCTCTGGGATTTATCTACCTTGAGGTTCTCAATACCATGGGTGCAGGACTTTCAGCACAGTGGGAACAGAAGTCTAAATACACTTGGACAGTAGGAAAGACACTGTCTTAATAGCTAGCATGGTGCCTGGTGCACAGCAGGTGCTTGATCCTAGTGGTGGAACCAATTTTGCATAAATCAATGTGCAAAAGACTCAAGTAACTGGTTCCTCAACATCCGTCTCTTCCTTCAATTCCTTGTAAACTCAAATCTTGTTTCAGTTCTAGAGGATCACGTCCTCTCCTAGCTGATGGAATGCAATGGATGGAAGGCTATCTTGACAATTCAAGCTTTCTTTCTGTCTGTCTGTCTGTCTGTCTTTTTTTCTTTTACTTTTTTGTTTGTTTGTTTGTTTGTTTTCTGAGACAGGGTCTCAGTATGTAGTGCAGGCTGACCCTGAACTCACTTATGTAACCCAAGCTGGCCTCGAACTCAAGATGACCCTCTTGTAACCACGCCCAGCCCTAGCCTCTATTTTCCTACCTTTCCCTGTAACCAGGAATGGGCCTGTGACCTTGTTCTTGCCAGTGAGCCATGAGTGGAAGTCTGCTGAAGGGACTTGGGGAAAAATTCTGTATTCTTGATTCAAGGGGACAGGTGAGCTCGTAATGTCCACATCTTCCCCCTTTCCATTCCTTATGCCTTCACTAAAGACTTACTCTGCCAGAGATGGCTAATTGTCACCCAAGTTCATTCCTTTCACTCAACAGTACAGAGTCATCCTTGAGAAGCAACTACCTTGGCTTTTTGCATCTAGATTTGGCACCATCTGTGATTGCCCCCTCTCCATGGAATATGAAAGGAAGTGACACATGTGAAAGAATTTTGTGTGCTTGCTCTTTGCTTTTTCATTTCACCAAATGGCTCAGATTTATAGAGGTAAGGCCTTAGGACCTCAGCACAGCCATGGGTGGAAGGAATCTAGTGCCCAGAGAGCCTTGGAGAGGACAGTATCCTGTGGGATGGTTGAGACAAGTACATAAAGCAATGATCAGAATTACATAGTAAGTGCTCATTGTCTGTTAGCTGACCTTATTACTCTTGCTATCATTCATGAATTTGGGTTGTTTCAATGATCCCTGAAGTTCTATTCAGCTTTGAGATATCAAGATTATTGACGTGGTTCAGGTTTTGAATAGAGCAAAATGATGTTAGGTCTGAAGAGTTCATGTGTGTCTAGTAGAGACAAAAATAGTATACTAGTTTGGGTACTGTTTCTGAAACAAAATACCAGGGATAGATAGTGTTATAAAGAAAAGATGTTCATTTAGCTCACAGTTGTGGAGGCTCCAGAGGCAAGCATGTGCTCAGCTCTGGTGAGGGCCTTCCTGCTGCATCACATGGTGGGTGGCATCATGGCAGGAGCCTGTGTGAGAAGGAGAGGTGCCATGGGTGGGACAGGAAGCCAGAGAGAAGGGAGTTGTCAATCCTATTCTTTTTATAACAACCCATTCTCATAGAAACCCTTCAGAACTTTATTAATCCCTTCTTCGGGGCAGCTTGTAAAATGACCTAATTACCTTGCTGGGTGCACTTCTGAAGGGCTCCATCTACCTCCAACATTGCCATGCTGGGGACCAGGCTCCCAACCCTTGGAGATGCACTCAAACCACAGGTAAAACACAGTAAATACCTAGGAGGGGATGCATGGCTAGAATATGAGGCCACAGCTTCCTTCCTACTACCTCTCCATCTTTAACCTACACAACAGATTCTGGAGTGACTTCATTGATTGGAACTGGTATCCCCCAATCTGTAGTCAGTGTTTCCTTCTCCTTATCACCTGACTCGCACTATGAAGCCACCATGCTTTTGTCAAGCATTATCACCATCTTCTTACACACAGTGAATGAGATGAGAAGCAATGTTTGAGAAATTTTAGACAAATTCTCATCTGCCCTTGCAGGGGCATGATGCTACCTCCCTGAGCAAAAGCCTCAATGAGGAATCAGGAGAACAGCATTCTTCTGATTCTTCCTTCTGGATTCTTCCTTCCATGGCTCTTTCCAGGCCTCAGTTTCCCAATCTGTAAAATAGGATAGTAAGATTTCCTACCTAGGCAGATTGTAGCAAGGTATGAATGAATTCACATATGAAAAATTATTAGGGCTGTGCTTAGCACACAGTAAGTGCTTGATAAGTGTCTTGCTATACTTAATATTGTTATTGCCATTGATTTTGTCAGTGAATGCTCGCCATGGCCAGGTTTTAAGGAGAAAGACACAAGTTGACTATAACTCAGTCCTGACCTGGAGTGTCTTTCAGTCAATCAAGACAAGGATATATAGGCAGACAATTACAAGACTGTACAGGAAAAGTTCTGGTGAGGAGCAGTAACCTCACCAGATCAGGGTTGAATGGAGCTGTCCAAAAAGAGGAGTTGGAGTAGATGGTTTCAAAGGCTTCACCCAGATGCTTTCAATCAGCCTCCCTAGCAGCAGAACCTGGAACAAGGATTTGGGTGATTTTTTTTTCTTATAAGAAAGAGTGAGGGGAGAAAAGTAGGGGAAGGGAGGGAGTTAGTAAGGAATGAGGTTGCAGCTGGCATCTAGCTTCAGCCCAACCCAATGGGGAGGCTCCAAGCATGAACCACGCCCTGGGATTGTGGGGGTCAGATGTGCAGTCTTCTGTCCTGCCATCAGTCATTGGCTAAAGCCACTCTGAGGGACTGAGGAGCTTCTTATTCTGTTTTTTTGTTTTTTCTGCTGTAACAGAATACCTGAGACTGGGTAATTAATTTTGGAAAATTTTTTTCCTGGCTAGTGGATCTGGAGACTAGGAAGTCCTAGACTGAGCAAATGCATCTTCTGAGTCTTATGCTACACCAACTCACGACAGGAAGTGAAATTTGGGCAAGTGCATGCATGCATAAGTGAGAGAAGGGGCTGAACTGCCATGACAGCCAGCGCATTTCCAGGAGAAAAGCACTGACCCATCATGAGTGCACCACACCCTGACCCTACCTGTCCCACTAGTTCTACCTCCCACCTTTGTCAAATCAGTTGTCAACTTTGAACGTGAGTTTCAGAGGGGATCTACCACTTTCACATCTTAGCAGAAAATACAGTATAACCTCTTACAAGGATCTTACAGCCTTTCCAGGACAATTATTCTGAGAAAGGTGTCCCTGTGAGCCACCAGCTGTCAATACATACGCAGTAGTAGGGTGGAGGATGATGCCCTGTGAAGGCGGTGTGACAAGAGCACTGAAGAGTCCACCCCACCCTTCAGCCTACAAGCTCAGACTGCAAGGCTAGGCGCCTGAGGTCCAGTGCCACCACTTAGATGGGGGAAGGGGACACTATCTTGGAAAGCAAATCCGAGGCTGCAATGAACCAGTGGAGGCCACCTCAGTGGCAAAGTTGCACAGGCCAAGGGACTCAGGGCTCAGACTGCCCTTGGAGGCCTCCAATCACCACTTCATACCTGCAGTCAGGGAAAGACAGGCCAGAGCCTGTCCCCAGGAGAAGAGAACACTGGAGGCAGTCTTCCCAAGAGACAGCAGGTGTGACCTGTCCTTTGGCCATTTCTGCCCCTTGGCAGAGAAGCCAGCTGGCCTATGTCAAAATTCACTGAAGGAACGAATGAAATCAATATGTTCTCTGGGCCTCAGCTTTCATATGTATCATATCTCAGATTACGTATCCTTGGCATATCTGAAAGCCAAGGATCCCAGTACTTCACAATACTGTGAAATTTTGAGAATTAATAAGATGACATCTACAGAAGGCTTATTATAGTGGCTGGCAGGCAGGAGGTTCTCAGGGATCATTTATTGACAGATTTAGTAAACGAGAGTGAGGAATAGAAAGACAGTGAGTCTCAGTTTCCTCTCCTGTGAAATGGAGCTGACAGTACCCGCTGGAAGGCATGATGAGTGAAAAAGAAAAAAGAAACAGTGCATGGAAAGCATTCAGCACAGGCCTAGAAGCTGATGGCACCCAGTGAAGGCTGTGGAATCAGGGAGACATGAGGTGAAGATAATGCCCAGGAGGAGAATCAAAGTGTGGCCACTTTCCTCCTCCCGTCAGAGCAAGAGGTGGGCACTATCTACCCAGATCCTGGATCTGGGGGAACTCCTGCCCCACAGTGTCTTCTTAAGGCCTTCTTCATGGCTAGTCTCCTGGGCCAGCTCCCCTTTGCATTTCTTAGTCAGCTTCACCTATATCTACATAGCTCAGGTCAAATGACGTGTCCTTCTATGGGTAAGGACTTTTTCTGTGGTATTAGGGATTGAACCAGGGTCTTTTACAGGCCTGCACCAACAGACCTGGCTGGGCAAGTTCTTCTTACTTCCATAAAGATAGAGCACTTAGTCACATAAAATCCAGTCACATAAATTAAAATATAAAAAGATCAGGAGATGTAGCTCAGTGCAAAGGTGCTAGGTTCAATCCCCTGTAGCACGCACTCACACACACACACACCCCACATGAAACCCAGGCTAAGCTGATGCCAGGACACAGGAAGATGTGTTTTAATTAAGCAACCCGGAAAGCTGGCAAGAGAGGCAGGAAGTATGCTTTGCAGTGTGTCTGACCCCCGGGTTGGGCTGCTCATAAAAGGAAGCCCCAGAAGTATTCAGGGAGAAAGCGGTCTGAGCTCTAGGTGTGGAGAGATTAGGATTTTGGCTCCAGACTGGTTGAATCTTGATGGTGTGTTGAGCAAATCTCTCCTTCTTCTTGAGCCTCAGTTTATACATCCGCACAGTGGAGGGTTGGCCAGAGTGTTCTTGGAACTTCCTCCCAGCTCTAAATGGTCTGCACCTGTGTAGTGGACATCTGTCAAGCCACCCTGTGCCCTATCACTAGGGTGCAGACATTTCCTGCTCTGCTGGGAAATACATTGCCTAGGTCCCCTGGCCAATGGGCTCCCCAGCATGTTTGACAGTAGGAGGTACTGACAGAAGATTGACAGGTCAGAGTCAGGCCAGGCTAGTGTGCTCCTTCCTTTCTTGCACTTCCTCTGGCAGTGATAACTCCTGTGTTGCTCTGGCTTCTATTTGGGCAGCTCCATCATGATGACTCCAGATTCTTTGACAGCTCCTCCTTCTGTTATCATTGCAGTCCTAGGACTGCCTCAGCATATATCCACAGTCCAGAAAGAAGGAAGGAAAAAGGTAAAAAGACAAAAAATGAGATACACGTATCAAGACAGTAACATTTTCCCCAGAAACACTTAGCTCGTGTCTCATTAACCAGAACAGAGTGGTCAACCCCAGTTTTAAAGAATAGAAAGGTCATTAATTTTTCAGTGCAGTATATTGCTACTCTGAAAACAAATTGAGATTCAGTTGGTCATCAAAAAAGTACAAAGTTTGGGTGGGGGAACAAGTAGTTCTGTCATAAGATATAAGATAAACGTATCTTACAGGTATAAGATTAAAAATGCTAAACTTCTGAAAAAATTCACTTCCTACTGACTTGCCACATTTCAGCTGCTGTAAATAATCAACTAAATTGAACCAGGAGCCACGTATTAAGCAGTTAGGATTTCACACCTCCACATCTGAGAAGCAGCTCACTGTTTCCTCTGCCACCAGCAATTCATAGGAACTGATTTCTAATAAACACAGATTGGCAGGTGTGCACGGGGGAGGGGGAGGTCAACAGTGCACTGCATGGCTTTATTGATGCCTTGTCAATCAACTGCTCTTATTTTGTTGTTTAATTTTTTTTAAGTGCATGTAAGCACTTTCCTTGCTAACAGCAGACTTATTGAAGGGCTCCGCAAAGCAGTTCATCACTCCTATAGACTGTGGCAGCTGATTATCAACTTTGTGGCTTCGGGTCTGAGGGTAAATTGACCCCGTATCCGTGGCCCCTTCCAGGGAAATTGGAGGGATCTGAACAAATTCAATACTGTCTAATAAAGGGCCCCACATGTCTCATTCTGGGCGCCCACTGCAGGGCTTCAGCTTTGCTGTCGAAGCAAAGGAAATGATTTGCCAAATGGAGCACCTAAGCACTTGGTCATGTGGGCCATTTTGTTAAGACCAAGGAGAATCTGCTCATCTAGGAAGGTTGGCCTCTCCTAAAAATCAGATTGTTCTTCCTAAGCACGTGTACTCTTTCTATGACCAAAAGCTCTAAAACCACACATGTACCCTCTGCCCCTGAGCCTGGCAGCCAACCCCAGTCTCATCCACTTCTATTTTGTTTCCCCTTCTCTCTGTCTCTTAAACCCACTCCAGCCAAATCCTTTACTTGCTAATCTCCAAACACTCTTGGGCATCTCTTTCTCACTTCACCCAAATGTCTTCCTCCATTCTTTGACTTGATACTACCCCACAACTACATCACAGGTCCAAATTCATCCTAGTCTTTCAAACACATCTTCAAATCTTCATTATCTAAAGGGATTCATTTGATCTTTTCAATGGAGAGTCCCCAGACTCTGGAAAACTCAGTGTTGGTACTTCTGGAAGCTCAGATTGAGGTGATGATGATGATGATGATGATGATGATGATGATGATTACAATGATTGATGACGGAGTAATGGTGATACTGCTGATGGTGATAATGATAATTGTGATGGTCGTGATGATGGTGGTGGTGATGGTGAGGATTGTGGTTATGATGATAGTAATAATGATGGTGGTGGTGATGATGGTGATGGGGGTGTGGTGATGGTTGTGATGATAGTGGTGATGATGATGACAGTGAGGATGAAAATAGTTTTCAATTTTCAAGATTTTACTAATGTGCCAGGCAAAGAATTGAGTGGAGAATATCCTACTCCAAGTCTAAAAATTCCAAAGCCTAGATATTTGTTACAATATGCCCTCTAATCTGAAAGTGCCAGACGGATACCAGTGCTGAGTTTTCCAAAGAGTCTGGGGCTTCTTGAAAAGATCAAATGAACCTCTTTAACTAATGAAGATTTGAAGATGTGCCTGAGAGACTGGGAATAATTTGGACCTGTGGCATAGTTATGGGGTGGTATCAAGTCAAAGAAAGGAGGAAGGCGTATGGGTGAGGCGAGAAAGAGTTGCTAGCCACATTCTCAGAATAAAATACGTCTAGGGGAAGGAATTTCTGTCCGAGGAGAACCTTCATGAGTATGTAACCCTCTTATTTGTACAGATGACCTACCCTTTGGTTCTAGGAAATGTTGTGGCAAGAGGGAAGATTGGGGTCCTTAATTTGTGTCTGTTGTCATTTTCCATTGGTGGTCAAAAAGGACTATCAAGATGGAAACACTTGAAAAGGTGTCATGTTGAATGACTCAGATCTGGAGATCTGATTTAGGGAATGGTGCTAATCCTTCCCCTCTGACAAATCCCTTGGAATATGCCATCAAAACAAGTCAGCTGTGAATTTTAGGATAAACAAGAGCATATAGAGTACTTGGAGGGATTTAAACATTCCAAAAGGAAAGAGTAAGACTGTGTGGAGGAGAAGAAGGACAGAGAAGACCTAGGAGGCTTGGTTCTGTCTGCCCCATCAAGAATCTCCTTCTGAGGATTTTGGAGAACCAGGCCCAAAGCTATGCAAGGCAGGTGACTTTCCTACTCTGGGATGACGAGTGACTTGCCTGGATCCACACTTCCCCACCACCTGAAGGTGGCCATGATCACGGCAGCGTAACACTGAAGACGAACTGGACCAGAGGAGGACTAAAATGGAAGATGATTTTATTTTCTATCAGGGTTGGGAAAATAATCTCACACAAATTCAGCAAGATCAAACATCTCAGAGAGGCAGGGCAGAAACCCTTTATACACACCTGTGACCCTCCGGCAGGCAGTACCAAACCTTCCCTCTGCTGGTGTCTTTTCTTCCTTCCCTGAGGGCTTCCTCTAACCACTGGCTCTCACTCTGCCTGAACATCCTAAAGAGATGAGTGACAGGAGCTGGGGTGCGAACAAACCAGCCCCCTCTATCCTCAGGAAGAGCAACTCTGAGACATGTTCCACATTGACTCTCATAGTGTCCCTTCCAGCAGGGTCAAACTCGAGCTGTCCATGATGGTAAGTTGTTCTTTTACCCACTCTTTATTGACTTTTTTTCTCTGGTATCACTTCCTGTTATGGTTTGGATCTAAAATGTTCCTTAGCATGGCTACGTACTAAAGGCTTAGACTCCAGTGCAGCGGTGTTCAGAGGTGAGGATTTGGGGAAATGATTATATCATGAGGGTTCTGATATAATCAGTGGATTAATCCATCGATGGGTTTATCATTGAATGAACTATTGAGAAGTGGTGGGAACTGTAGGAGAGAAGGCCCAGTGGGAGAAAGTAGGTCATTGGGGTCATGTTCTACAAGGGTATAAAGTTGCCCCTGGCCCCTTCCTTGTACTCTTTCTGATTCACGTTGGCCATGAGGTGAGCCACTTTGTTCTATCATATTTTTCCTGTGATGCTGTTCCGCTTCACCACAAACCCAGAAGTAACAGAACCAAGTGACCATGGACTGAACCCTCTGAAACTGTGATCCAAAGTAATGTTTTCCTCTGTTAAATTATTTACCTCAGGTATTTGTTACAGTGGTGAAAATCTGACTAACATACTTCCTCAACCTGTACAGGGTCATCTAAAACAGATAAAGGAGGAATTAGATGAAACCACAGGAGAATGATATTTTAAGTGGCAATGATTTTTAATATTAAAACAAACAAGGATTTAACAGTCAGGTAGACCACAATACTAGAACAAAAATTTTAAATAATTCAGGAAATTTCAGATACCCCTACAGATATTGTGAATTTCCTCAAATGGTGATTACGAGTTCATGCTTCTCTGCACTTGTTGGTGTCTTGGCTGGCAAACTGAAGCTGCCCTGAGTTATCAAAGTGTTCCATGAAAGTATGATGACTGGAAAGGAAGCAAAGTGGAAGGGACCTTCCTGGTATCAGACATGTGTGAGGGGAGATACCTAACTGTATGCCCTCTATTACTGGTAAAGCTCAGGGAGGCTGGATCCAGCTTTGTAGCATACCAAAGGAACAGTTTAATACTTGGGAACCTTAAAACTAAAACCAGTGGAAACAATACAGCCCAAATCTAAGACTTCCGACCTATGGTCCCCCACATTTTTGATGGAGGCAGGTCAGCATATTTTTGTTTGAAACTCATTTCTTTGAAAACTTCTATAATCCAAAGAGCATGTGGAGAGTTCTACAGTGATGATGTGTTCATTTATTCATGAATTCAACAAATATTTATTGAGGCTCCACCATATGCCAGGAACAGTGTTATGCAAATAAATGTCTCCACAGATCTACTTTAATGAGTAACTAAAATCCAATATATCACTAATAAGCCCACCACTTGTGTGTGTGTGTGTGTGTGTGTGTGTGTGTGTGTGTGTAGGTCTGATTCCTTCAAACAGGAAAAAGAGATACCAGGTAGTGTTATATACATATTTTTTCTCTATTAAACAAAGTCCTATCTTTGAGAATATTCACAGATTTCCATGTTGAATCCAAATGAATGAACTACAATGGCTGATGGATTTCAGACTGTCTTAGCTTGTGTGTCATCAAAGGCAAAAGGAAACATCTGAGCTCAATTCCATTTCAGTCTTCTCTGATTCATCCCAGGGAGGAACTCAAGAGGTATATTCTTAGTGCTCAACAATGGAGATCCAGAACTCTTTGGCTCAACTAATCTCTGTTCCTTCCCCAAAATAATGTAATTCACCCAGCTCAGTGGTTCTCAATCATGATGGCATCTTAGAATCATCACAGTATCTTTTTAAAAAGAATGATGACCAATCCCCAAACCCAGAGACTGATCTACTTAGCCCAGAGTATAATCCTGGTATATTTTCCTTAAAAAAGTAAAACTTCCCCCGTAGCTCTAAATACCAACTAGTGTTAGGAACCATGTAGCAATTATTTCCTCCAGATAGGAGTCTTCATATGGGCCACAGCCTTACTGTATTGATGGGGCAATACCAGATGGTGATTCTAAACTGGGTCACATGGCTCAGCTTGTTTAATACTTATCTGGATGACCAGATTGCTTAATGCTGCAAGGAGCAGGCACTTAAGCTCTGAGCTTCAATCATGTCATCTGTACAGTAGGACTCTCTCCTTCTGCACCATGGATCCTGTGTTGACCCATGCAGAGTGGAAGATTAATGATGGGGCATAAACCTGGTGGACAGAGGCTGATTTTGATAATAAAATTTTTTGGAGAATCATCAAATTATACAGCATATTTATCTGTTTCCCACTGTATTAGCAACCCAAATGGAAGTGTTTTAGTCTGTTCTTGCTGCTATAATAAAACACCCTAAACTGGGTAATGTGTAAACATTATAAATCTATTACTTACAGTTCTCCAGGCCAAAATGTCCACGATCAAGTTGGTGGTAGGTTTGGTGTCTGGTGAGGGCCTGATCACTTCTTCCAAGATGGCACTTAAATACTGCATCCTCTAAATGGGACAGATGGATGCTGCCTTTACATGGCAGAAGGGTATAAAAAGCCTTAATGGTTCCCTCCAGCCCTTTCATAAGACGCTAATTCCATTCATGAGGCTAAGCCCTCACTCACAGCATTGCCATTACCTAAACCCCATCTCTAAATACTATTGGGGGTTAAGTTTTAACACGAATTTTGGAAGGAACATGAACATCCAAACCACAGAGGGAAGAACTAAGAGTCAATGCATGGATGTTTCCTTGCATTGATTCCATACTAATGAAATATTTTGGACCTGTATGCATCTCACATGCAATCACCTGGGCCTTCACAGGCCCTGCTGTGACTGCCATCACTTTCTCATTCTATTGTCTTAGTGACAAAGAGTAGAAATGCCTTCAAATTTGTACAAGGAAAAAAAGTGAGACTCTGTATTTAAGGAAATACCATGAAACTGGGTTTCCAGAGGGGCAGGAAACAGGGACCCATAACCAGTTTCAGTCTCAAGTCGCAAGTCCTTGGTTAGATCCTTTTCTCTGCATCTCCTTCATCCTTCAATTTCTGTCAGCTGCTTTTCAGTTAGAGGCAGCCACCCAGCATTCCCTGAGCCTATGCTTCCAGGGTTACTACAACAACAAGCAGAGACTGACCAGCATCTGTAAAGGTCAGTTCCAAATGCTGTGAGAGGGAATTTGATTGGCTTAGCTTGAATCAGGTGACCATGTTAGTCCAATAGGCTTTGTCTCTGACTGGGCTTTTGTGATATAAACATGGTCGCCAGGGCTTGGCTATAGGAAGAAAGTGTTCATTCTCAGAGCAAGTAGATATGTGCAGTAAAACATCCCCCTTGGTGTCTTCCACAGTCACACACAAGGTGTTTTTGATGACAGTCTTGAAGATCATGTGAGCTAGTCTGAGTGTGAGCTGGTCTTCTGTCTAAAGTCCCAAGATTGCCATCTAGCTCACCCACTCTGCACAGGAAGGCAGGAAGTGAAGTCTCTCCCCTGGGTGCCCTGCCTTCCTCCTTACCCTTCATGCTGCTCTTGGGAATGCTTGGCACAAACGCACACCAACCAAATTACCAGCAGGAATTAATCAAAGGTATTCCCAACTGCATGAACGATGCTAGCCAGGAATGTCTCCAAGTTGAAATTCTTAAAATACTTTTGTTTATGAGGAAGTTTTACATGTTAACTTTTTCCAAAAGCCAGTGAGAGAAGCAGTCTCTGCAGACATCTGAGAGCACTTTGGCTGTCTTAATTCGCTCATGATGTTTCATTAATATCAATTTTCCCCCTACATCTCAGGCTGGCAGGTTCTTTTTACAAGTGTTCTATTCTCTCAACCTCCTGATTTTAGTTTTTTTGCTTTAGCATTTCCCTGGAGTTCTTTCTCCATTTCTCAAGAAATACTTCTAAATCTCCTCCTTAACAAACGGAGAGCATCGCAGACCTTATGGATTTTTCTCTCCCACTTCAAAGTTATTCCACAAGAGGGAGGTTGGAGGGGAAATACTAGAGAAATAGGTTGTAACCTGGTTTCTTAGTCCTGTTCTTAGACTCAAAGGTACAGAAGCTTTGTCTTCTTCTCTAGGAGGCTAAATAAGTGGCGTTTTACTTATTTTTGGGTTTTCCAACAACCAGAGATGGAGTGGAGGGGAGGATGAAGACAAACGAGCACCGTCCACCTCCTCCTCCACCATGGTTGGAAGTAGATTGGCAGTCATTTGAATCTGGCTTGTGACCTAATCTTTTGCCCTCTGAGTAGGATGTGGTAGGACCCAAACTCAAGATTTATGGTTGTCTGGATGGTGGCGCACACCTGTAATGCCAGCACTTGGGAGACTGAGGCAGGAGGATCACTATTGGGAGCCATTAAAACTGAAAGTTGACTACATGTGCAAGGCTGGAGCATGACCATCCTAAGAACAAAGAGCGCCCAGGGTAAGCCACTGAAGAAGCTGCTGCAGTCCAGAGAACACCTAGCCCCAAGACAATCTGAACAGTGGGTTGCTAGGACAATAGGGTATCATGTAACACTAAGTTGCTAAAATGTATAAATAAACACCCCTGCAGAGAGGGGGCAGTTCCTTTCCTCCCACCAGGAGGGCAGTGCTCCACCTGACCCCAGCTTTTTCTCTTCTTTATTTTCTCATCCTCTCGCAGTCCTTCATCCCAAGAACCTTAAGAGCTGCATGGGTTGCGGCAGATCACCATGAGTTCAATACTGACCCGGGCTACATAGTGAGTTCAAGACCAGTCTGAACTACATAGCAAGATCTTATCTCAAAAAACGAAACAAAACAAATGAAAGAAAAGGTTTATGGTAGTCCAGATGAAGTTAGATCTATGGCTAGGGCTGCCCAAGGGCAAAAACCATGGAAAACACCATGTCTTTGGCTTGTTTGCTCTCAGATCTCTTCACTGCCCTTTGTTGCGTTCTAGTCCCAAGATTCCTTGCCTACTGGATTCTGGGTCGATACAGTCAATGGAAGGCACTGACAGAAGACTAAAGGATGGGAGGAGGACAGGCAAACAATGCCCCTTTCTTGTCCTTTGTCTCCAGGGGCATCCCTGGTGATGACAGGATCTCTGCCATAGTATCTGTGACTGGAGAGCCTTAGCCATAGATCTAGCTTACTGGGGACAGCCATGCATCTGAACAACCATGATTTTGGGTGTTGCGTGTCCTCCTGTTGTCTCTCCAGCCCTGGGAAGAGCACTTACGCATCTCATCTCAGAGTTGTATTATTATCTCTTTTTTGGCTTCCCTGTTCTTCCGTTACCTGTATGTTCTGTTTTGTTTTGCTTTGTTTTGTTTTGTTTTGAGACAGAGTCTCACTCTGTAGTTCAAGCTGGCTTTCAACTCACTATGTAACCCAAGCTGGCTTCAAATTCATGGCAATCCTCCTACTAAGGCTGAGTTCCCCAAGTGCTGGAATTACAAGTGTGTGCCTCCACATTCAGCTATGTCTTTCCGTATTGTAATCACTTAGACAATTTTTTGGTTTCCTAGTGGACTGTGAATGATGCATCTATCCACTCAAGATTAAAGATCTCTGGCTGCTTATAAAATAGTATTTCTCAAACTCTCTTGCAAAGGACCATTTAAAAAATATTTCCAATCCATCATAGATTGACATATGGCCCATCGTATAAGGTGGGTATGCAATTTGAGTCACCTACAATGTACAAGTCCAACAATAATTAAACTCATGTACACCTTGTTCAATGAGATGAGTCTATTTTAATAAGCATGCATTTGAATGTCACAGCAATGTACAACGGCTATGAAGTTTTCTAAACATTTCCTTCAACCTTCACAGTTGTCTTATTATGGATCTCTTGCAAAGTGTTTATCAGCTGGTGTGCATGTACAGGTAACACTTTGAATAGCCTGTTCTGGGATACTTTTTCTTCTTGTATAGCACTGTCTGCTGGTTTGGAGAATCCAGGTTCCCAATAAAGCCTATATCATATGGTGAAATTCAGTGTCAGGAGTTGTATTTTTCACATATGTTATGACCCTCCTACTTCCCAGTGCAAAAGTTGTACATTGTAAGGAAAGTGAGACCATTCGTTATCAGGGATTGACTTTCTTTCCAGTTGTTAGGTCACTTTGTCTTCACAGCACCCCTGGGCTGAAGTGTTATTACCTCTATTTTACAGAAAGAAAAAATAAAACTCAGGGCAAATGACTTGGCCAGGATTACACAGCTTGAGAGTGACAGTGCTGAGAGATCTTATCAAGAATGCCTTATTCAGGCCCAGGGTCTTAGCCATGACCATGAACTGCCAGATTTATCTTGCATCCTGACATACTGGAGGAGGCATCATTAAAAATCTGAGCAATCAAGTGAAGAGATGCTTGGCTCATCCCCTCTACCTTACAGAGGGTTCCTCATAACGATGCCCTCCAATGGACTCCTGCTCTTCTCCAGTCTAACTGTCCACATCGATGCTTTCCCCAACTCTTGCAGGCCACCCTCTTCAGTTTCCTGCAGCTCTGGCAGTGTACCCTGTACTCTCTGAATACCATACAATCCTGTTGTCCCCAGACTGTACTTTGGAAGCACTTCTTGTCTCCTATGCATTTAGAAGCTCTTCAAAAACGCAGGCTTTTGTAGTAACAGTGGCTCCTGGCACACAGCTAATATTTACTGAGCACTTCTTGGCGCCAGGCATTCCTGTAAGCACTTTCACTATGCCACTTGTTTAATAGTCAAGACAATATGAGTAAGGTACTTTTATATACTCTTGACATAGGAGGAAACTTTGAAGGAAATTTTAGAACATTTCCCTAGTCTCTTTGTCAGTTCTGGCTGCTATGCCAAAGAACCACAGCTTAGGTGGCTTTCCCCACAGTCACTTCTCTCCCAGTTTGGAAGCCTGAAGTCTTTGATCACGAGTTCAGCAGGGACATGGCAGAAGAAAGGTGAAAACGCCTTCTGAGGTCCCTTTTATATGCGCTTGAGTTTCATTTGCTATGGTTTCAACATGGTTTGTGCCCCCAAAGATTCATGTGTGAGAGGCTTGGTCCTCAGTGTGACAGTGCTGAGGGAGTAGCAGCTTTAAGAAGCAGACCCAATGGAAAGTCATGGGGAAAAGTGCCCCAGGAAAGTACTGATGTAGTTTTTCATGGATCTCAGCAAGTTCTCGGAAGAGTGAGTTATTACAGCAAAAGGACAAGAGTAACTCCTCTCAGCTTTCTGTTTTACCAAACAACTTCTGTCTCTCTCATGCATTTCCTCCATGATGTCATCCATCATGATGCTATGAGGTTATCACCATGGTCCCTCTAAAGCTGGCACCACATCCTCAAACACCAAACCATGAAGTAAATAACCCTATTTTCTATATCTATTTCCTAACCCTAGGTATTTTGTTATAGCCATGGAAAATGGGTAAGTACATCATTCATTAGGGATCAACCTTCATAACTTAATTATCTCCTAAAGCCTACTTCTAAATGCCATTACAGTAGAGTGTTGCAGCTTAGATTTTTAATGTCTCTCAGAATCTCATATGTTGAAGACTTGGTCCTCATTTGATGGCAATATTGAGAGGTGGTGAAAGCTTTAGGAAGTAGGGTGTAGTTGGAGAAAGTAGGTTATTGGAGATGTGTGCTTGAGGATATACTGGGCCATGGCTCTTTCTCCTCTCTTTCTAATTACAGGCAGCCATGAGGTGAGCAGCTTTCCTTTACAATGGGTTCCCCACCCTGATGTTCTGCTGCTCCACAGGCCCAAAGTGAAGGGTCAAACAACTATGGACCAAACACTATGAAACTGAATCAAAGTAAGTCTTTCCTCCTCTTAGTTGGTTTTGTCAGGTGTTTATCACAGATAGATCACAGTGATTCAAAATTGACTAATACAGGAGGTTAGGATTTCAACATGTGACTTTTGGATAAACAAAAACTTTCAGTCCACTATACCTGCATTTGCTAGGGAAGAGCTGGGCTGGGATTTTAATCCTTGGATTGTTGGTCTCCAAACCTGTGCTCTTAGCCACTGTATAATAGAGAATTCTTGAGTTTTCATAATTCTTCCCTATCTGTTATCTAAGCAGCCTCTCACAGTAGTTTGGGAAATGAAGGAAGTGGAATCATTGAGAATTTTACAGCTGAGCAGTAACTTAAAGAAGTTTTAACTTTTCCATTATGCAGGTGAGGAGATTGAGGCCTAGAGCATAGTAACTTGCTCAGAATCAGAAGGTGAGCACATGAAGAAGTAGTGGTGGGTCCAACCGTAGAGATCTCCCCTGTGCATGAGATGTCACAAGTAGGCAGATTTCACATCAAACCCTCCAGAGCAGCATGCATTGTTTTCAAGGATGCATAACACGCAAGTACAGTACTGATACTGAAGAGATTATCAAGGTCATGAGTTTTGAGAATTGTGTGATGATGAAAGTATTTAAAGAAAGAAAGACAATGAAGTGTTCAACTGTGAGCCCTTTCCTAGAAATCAGATGACTGGACTTAAAATCCAGTTCTGCTGCATGAACTTTGACAAGTTCCTTAACTTCTCTGAACCTCAGTGTATTTATCTGTAGAATGTCCTATGTTCTGGAGTAGCTAAAATACACTGAAGACTTATCACAGTGCAGAGGATTTCAGAGGCATCATCTTATTTAGCACTGGAAATAAATACAGGAGAAGGTAATTCTCAGTGTTATCTCATTTACACTGAGATTAGGGAAGCTTACAACTCACCCAAGGACACACATTAACAAGTGACAGAGCCAGACTTTATTTGTAGATCCGACCATCATCAGAGCTCAGCCACTTAACCACTCTCAAGTTTATACCAGGGAGGAAGTACTTAACAGAGGCCTGGCCTCCGGTTACTATATTGTATTTCTTCTCCTCTTCTCCGACTCAGTCTTCCTGTCTATAAAATGAGTGGGTCAAGCAAGAGCAAGGGCTATAAACTCAAATAAAAACACCTACCAGGCAAGAAGGGGAATCACAAGAGGTTCTTTCCGAATAGTTCCAGTGTGCTGCTTTCTGAATATGTGGTAGAACTGCACTTCCTGGTTCTCTGTGGGTGGGGTCATGTGACTTTCGGTCATTTAATTTATAAACAGATTCACATATGTCACTGTTCGGAGGCAATTAATTGCTGGTGTTAAACTTCCAGAGAGTCTTTTCCCTGTACCATATTTAAGGTTACTTTAACAGTCTGGGTCCCAGAGTAAGGAGCCATGGGTCAAGCTCCTGGCCAACTTTCAATGGACTCATGGCCTGAGTGAGAAATGGGCCTTTGCCTTCAAGCTACTGAGATTTCAGTGTTGTTTATTGAAATATAACTCACCATAGCCTGGCTGCTACCACAGGTGATGCAGACAAATAAAATAGGTCAAGCAATAGAATCGTATTAAAAATGCATGAACTTTTGTTTTCATCTTTTGATGGAAACAAAAGAATGACTCACATTCCACTATCTTCTTGCCTTTCCTACAAGACAAGTAGTGACACAAGCATAGGTGGTTCCTGACATTTGTCCTCTAGGTGGGTGAGACCCAGGGACCAAGGAGAGGGTTATTTGTGGGCCCAAGGAGACTGCTCCTACTCAGCTCTAATCCTGCATGTGTAGCAATGTGAGCCCTGGATTTCCAGGGCTTGTTGTATCTCAAGGGAAACTGAAATTTCTGGTGTTTATATTAAATCCTCCAATATGTACAAGTTGAAAAATACATCAGAGAAATAATAACCACGAAGGTTAAAAAAAAAGTGTCTGTTAGTTGTGGGAGACATGTGATCCACCCATTGAATTACTCAAACTGGAAGAACCACCATGTTCCATTCAGCTCTGGGTTTGTCACTGGCTAGAGGTGAGCTCCTTGTAAGCTGGGGCATTGATCACTGCTGTCTTGCCCTCTATCAGAAGCTGTGTGGTCTTCCCCTTGGAACTTTTCCAGGTGCCTCTGTTCCATTTCTCTCCCGCTCTCTACTGGTGCCCTCCAAGCCTCATACTGTGCTCACTGTATGTTACTCTAGTCTGGTGCCTCTCTCAATACTTCTCAACCCAGAATCCACACGTGAGGCTTGTGCCTCTCCTCCTCAGGGTCACATCCAGATGCAAAAATCTGATTAGCATTGTGTACCTCTTCCAACATCTTTTGTGTGGCCAGGTTGTCCTTGGAACATGAACCAATTCACCTGCTTTGGAGTGGAGCTGGGGGAAATCTGATTTTTAAAAGTTGGCTGGAAGAGGAGCTGAGTCCACAAAGAAGGCTCATCAGCAATGAGGTACGTATCTTGGGTGGGATCTCTGCCTGGGACACAGAGTAAGCAGGCATCCAGGAACCACCAGTTAAAGTGCTCTGAGGTAAATGCTATGAGTTCCCTTCTACAGATACAAAAATCATAGCTCGGAGAGGTTAAGGGACTCAGCCAGGGTCACAGAGCCTGCATTTGACAGAGGTATGTCAGTTAGCTTGGGCTTTCAGACTTTGAGCTCTTTCTACTGCCTGTGACCCCCCCCCCCCACTCCACGATTGTGCATGTCAGGCAAGATGAGCCAACACTTCCTTGGAGGGCAAGGCCGTGACATCAGGCTGAGTCTTGGATGCCATTTCAATTGGGAAAGATGAAAGTAAATAGCGATGGTATTGAGGAAAATCATGGCATTCCAGGAGGCAAGAATGCCCAAAATGAAGGGTTGGAGGTGGGAATAAAGAATCCATACTGATGATCAGTAATGCAGTCTGACTAGGTGTGATGAGGTCCACTTTGGGAGGTGCATGTAGGTTACAGGTTGGGATGGGCAGTGGTGGGAAAAAATGATGACTTGTGCATTGAAAGATATATCTTGCGGTTCCATGTGGCTCTCACATTTCACTACCCACACTGCAAGATGGCACCACATTTGTGGAGAGTACTCTGATTACTCTCATACCTCTACCCAGACAGCCACTGCCCATTGGCAGATCCTGGCTGAAATCTCATCTTCTGTGAGCCATAGGATTTGGGGGTGCGTTAGGAAGGTCAGCAGGACAAAGGACTTGAGGGGCCAGAGGCAGGCTTCCAGGTCCTCTATGTGGGCTCTGCTTTTGCTCTGTTTTATAGTAGGAGGTAGTGTGTGATACGTAGGATACTGCTAGGAAGAAAGGATTTCAATCTTTGTTTATTAAATACTGTATAAACCACCTTTTCCTCATTTCTTTGCTAGGCGAACTCCTACTCATCTGTTATAGTTTGGATGTGAAATGTCCCCCAAAAACCAAATATGAGAGCTTAGTGACCAGCCCATGGTGCTGCTGGAGATGATATAACATTTAGGAGGTGGGGCCTGACCTGCCATAACCTTTGGAGGAGGTGGAGGAGGAAGTTATGTCCTTGAGAGTTGTGCCTTTGAAGAGGCTATGGGGACCCGAGCCTCTTTTCTCTCTTTTTGCTTCTCAGCCCCATGAGCTGAGCAGTCTTCCTCCACTACACGTTCCTGTCAGGATGTACTGTGTCACCAGAAGTTCAAATCAACAGATCCAAGTGTCCATGGACTAAAACCTCTAAAACTGTGAGCCAAAATAAGCATTTCCTCCTTTTAAGTTGACTTGAGATATTTGATGCAACCTAAACCTTACCCTTGAGGTTTCTGCAACCCCCACCTATAAAGAAGTCCTCACTTTACTTTCTCCTAAAATGGTTGTAGTTGTCTGTTATGGAAGGAATCACAGCTTGTGATGATTCATTTATTTTTAGAGACAAATTGTTAAAGTCTGTCTTTATCATTAGACCAAGCTCCATCAGTTTGTCACTGAAAATCATTGTTGAACCCCTTCACACCTCTCTGCCTTGCTTCCTCAAGTGTAAGAACAGCCTGATAAAAGCTCCTGGTTGCAAAGGTGCAATGAGCTAATCACTGAAGGAGTATGACATAGGTCTAGTGCACTCCATAGGAAGTGCAACATCATTACCATTACTGCCAGTTCCACCACTGCTAATCATCACCATCACCGCCATCGCCAGCAGTTTCATCTTCATCTGCATCTTCATCAACTTTTTCTTCCTTGAGCTAGGGTCAGGTCTCTGTTTCTTGCTGTCATATCCTCAGAGCTTAGTATACAATAAGGCTAAAATAATGCTTGTGAACTGAACGAATCAGAATGAAGGCATGCTTCCCTGAACATATGATTATCCTCCTTTAAAGGAGTCATTCTCTTTCAGTAATTAAGTTTGATCCCTCTTATTTTTCAAGTGGATGAAACAAAACTTTTCCCCAGGTGAAAACATTTAAATGTAGCCATGAAGGAATCCTGACATGTCGTGTGTTCTGGGATATTTTGCCACGACCCTTTGTGGGGAAACTTTAGAGGCTGTGAGGAAGTGCAATTTTCTTTGCAGAATGTCTAGGTTTCTTTTTGCGGTAATTTTTCATACGCTTGTCACTTTCTCAGACTAACTGGTGGGCTCCTTTCCCTTGCTGTCTGCACAGCCTTTCACTCATCAGGCTGGTTCCTGCTCGACACAGCCCACTTCGCCGTAAGTGTTGAAGAAAGCACCCAGGAAAGAAAACAGGAGATGGGAATTGCAGAGCTTTAAGAAAGTCTCAGCCTTTCCCTGGGCCTTGATTTTTCCATCTGGAATATTACAAATGTTTTGACTGGATATTTGTTAATAGAGTTCCAAGTTCAAAGGGAAGCCACTGGCTTGGAGTGGGACAATCTGCAGTTCTGGAAAGGTCTACTGTTTTTGTTCTTCTCCACTCTTTCTCATTCCATTATCATTAAGGTTCAGAGCCCCATAGCACCCCAAATTCTCTGTGTGGAAACTGGTAAGAAAGCTCTGCTTCTAGACTGAGTGCATGGTTCAAGCCATAAGTCTATATATAGTTTTAATCATGTATCCCAGATACAGCCCTGCAGGGTGAAACTGAGGTCTGTAAGCCAATTCTTTGGCAACAGTGGGTTGATGGTCAGCTCTCTGGGACTAGGAGGACAACTAGCCTTCAGTGAATAGGACCCAGGCTCCCACTTCTCACAAGGAAACCTGAGGAGCTATCAGGAAATGTATTTGTCCCTTAGTCCTCTTGAAAGGAGCTGAGATGGCCCACTGAAAGGGCAGGCAACCCACAAAGAATGACTTTGAATTTCCATGAAAAAGGAGACCTCTAGCTCAGCCTGAAAATTTAGGCCACGTTTTATGTAAGGCAGGGACAATATTAGGTGTGACATCATACCCCGTCTTCAGGGAATTTTCTTAATTTTTTTTTTTTTAAGAGGTGGACTAGAAGAAAATTGCAAGGGTTATGTTAAACAGGATTTGTTTATTCTGGAAAGTGTTCAGACTTCAGAGTCAGAGAGACCTAAGTGGGAATCCAGCTTCATCAGTTCTTGATAACGGGTCTTTTTTTTTTTTTTTTTTATTCTGTCAGCACTGGGGATAGAACTCACAATCTCACACCTGCCAGGTGGGCGCTTAAGCCACTGAGCCAAACTCCCAGCCCTTCCACCAGTTCTTAAATTACCTGCATCATGAATCTTCCAGACTACAAGGAATAGAGGAGTAAGAAGCCAATCCTTTCCTTGTAGAGTTATTGTTGGGATTAAAATAAATCTTGCATGCAAAAATACCCAACACATGGTACAAAGTCTGGACATTTAAAAACTAATAAAATATGTCTATCTTGGATTTTAAAAATTCAGAAAAATTTTAGAAAAAGAGAAGAATGTCTTCCACTTTTGGTATCATGGGAGAAGTAGACAGGCCACAGGGAAGAACAATGTCCAACATAAGGGAAGTTGGTTGAATGGTGGCTCCAGAAAAGAAGCATCCTAATTCCCAGATCTAGTGAAAGTTACCTTATTTGGAAAGACGGTCTTTGGGAGATGGAATCAAAGTAAGATGAGCAAAATGTTGAGATTAAGAGGTTCACCTGGATTATCTGGGTAGATCTTAATCCAAGACAAGAGAAAGACAGAGAAGGACTTAAAATTTGAGACAGAAGAGAAAGCAAGGCCACCAGGGAGGTGATGCAGCCACAAGCCAATGGCTATCACCAATCACTAAGAGAAGGAAGAGAAAAAGGAAAGGTTCTCCCCAAGAGAATGTGGCTCAGTTGACACTTGGTTTTGGACTCTTAACATCCAAAACTGTGAACAGGTAAATTTCTGTTGTTTGAAACTCAACTCATGGCAATCTGTTCCAGAAGCCACACAGGAAATTAATACAGTACATGTGACCAGACATTCAACTTCCTCCACCAGAAAACAGCAGAATCAGCAGCCTGAGTTGACCATTCCTTAAGGAGGTCCTTCCTAAGGAGGCTCCTTGTGGCTGTCAAGGCAGAACTTGGAGGTCTGATGCTCTGGGTATGGTCTGGCTTTGACTTCTGCCACCCCACCAACATGCATGTCCTCCTTTTGCTGCTACTTGCATTCTTTTAGGATATTTTCCCTTTTCTACTGTGAGCTTCTGTAGATCAGGGCTGCTGTAGTCCACCAGTAAGAAGAAGAACGGAACTCAAGTTTGGCCAAGTGGACTCTCCCAGGACATTGAATCTTGAGCATAAAACATTTCAAGGGCACTGCTACATGAGACTATTTGGTTTCAGTCCTTGCTCCCTTTTTTCAGAACCATTTCTTTAGCCATCCTATAAACCCAGTGAGGCTTTTCCTATAGTTTTTCAGTCTATTTTTCTGTTTCCTAGCCTGTCATTGTTAGCAGCAACCAGACTGTACAGCTTCCAAAGAGGAGTTGACACCTACCAAAATAGACTTAGGAGATGAAAAGAATAATGAGTTACCTCCTAGTTGGATTGTCCCTGGCGTGGATGGGAAATTCAGGGAGACACAGGTTGCCTTGGTGCTGTTTGTTGGTTGCTAGTTCTTCATAAATTAAATGCTCCTGCCTGCAATCCCTGCTTGCCTGAGGCTGCAGCCATAGCTATGAAAATTTGACTCTGCAGTGCCTGGTGCGCAGTGAGTAGCCGTTGGTATACTGGATACAGCGTGGACACCATTATCCTCAAAGAAGTCCAGTTAGGCCAAAGCTGGCCACGGACAAGGGTGAGAGAACATCCACTGAAGGCCAGCAAAGATGCTTCAAGTCTCGGAGGGGACTGTGAGATCAGACAAATCGAACTTCATTCAGCCTATTAGAACAGAAGGGATTTTAGACTTCATTTATGTCAGGGATCACAGAGAGCTGGCACCTAGAATGCTTCATTCATGTCCACAGCAGACATCATTAATCAATTGTAGTGCTTCCTATACATTAAGATTCAGCAGAGAAGCAGAATTTTATCTGTATTCATCTAAATCTATAGCTACATTTATCCACCTATCTGGAAAGAGAGAGAGAAAGGAGCGAGAGAGAATGACATTGATTGTGGTAGTTGGTTTATGCAATATGAAGCCATTTGAAAGGCCAAGAACCAGGAAAACCAATGATATAATGCAGATGAAGTCTAATGGCTTGAAGGAGAGAAATAGTATAAGCCCTGGTCAGAGTCTAAAGGCCTGGAAACCAGAGTGTCAATGTCCAAGGCAGAAGAAGAAGACTGTCCCAGCTCAGAGCGACAGAGAATTTGCCCCTTCTCCACCTTTTGTTTTATTCATGCTCTTGGTAGATGGAACTTTGCCCACCACGGTGGTGAGGGTAGATTTCTTTACCCGGTCTAATCATTTCAATGCCAGCCTTTTCCAGCAACACCCTCGCACACACGCCCAGGAATAATGCTTTACCAGAAGTATGGTTTGGATATTGTTTGTGGCCGCAAAGGTTCATGTGTTGGGAACTGTTCCCCAGGGTAGTGGCATGGAAGGTGATATGCAACCTTTAAGGGGCAAGGCCTATGGGAATTCCTTAGGTTCACTGGAGGGGTGCCCAATGGAACCCTTGCTGACATTGCCAAGAATGTTGTTATACGAGACTGAGTCAAACCCCATGAAGCTGTGACTTCTGAATTTAATACCTAATCTTTCCTCTCACCACTTTATGCCTTTTGCCATGAGTCCCTCATTAAAGGCCAAACCAATGGTGATGCCCAATCATGGACTTGGAATCTCTAGAACTATGAGTTAAATAAACTTCTTATCTTTACAAAATTAGCCTGTCTCAGGTATTTTGTGGTAAAAGCAAAAAGGAAATTAACAAAAACCAGCTAGCTGTCTGGCCATAGTTTGGTCCAGTCAAGTTGACAAAATTCACCACCACATCCTCCTCTGAGCCCAGATATGGCTTTAGAAGCCTTCCCCAAGCAAGGCTCCAGGTTGGGCCTACTAGTTGAGCTATGAGTAAGTTAGGAGAGAAAAAAAAACTATTTGTCTTCTATACTCATACCCAGACTCCCCACTTGACAAGTGCGGAGCATAAGAAGAGAAAGGACAGATTTCAAAGTCACTCAACTCAGTAAGTGTTAGACGCAAGACTCAGGTCTCTAGATCCCGGCTCCAGCCACTTCCCATCACCCCGTGAGGGCTCTGGGCTGGCTGCTTCCATGGGAAGCATTCTTTGTCCTTACACTTCTGCACTCTCCATCCAACCAAGCCCTAAAGATGGTAGTGTTTATTTTAGCGAACGCACAAATCTGGTCTCTAAAGGATGAACATTAATAAAATATGCACTCTAACTCTATGTAACAAGGAAAATATAGAATACATTTTCTATTCCCATTGATCCTCAGGCCACTGGCAATCCACCAACAATTGATTTAGCCATTTGATTAGTTTGGGGGGAAAACATTATATTTTAATGGGGTATATATAATTCTAAGTTACTGCTTTGAAGTTGAACCAAATATTAAAATTACCTCTTTTTATGGATGCTGCACAGCTATGAAGCTTTATAATTGCAGCTTGGGCCTTTGTAAGTGATTTGAACTGGGAAGGCAATTTCTGCAATGCTTCATACATGGATCTGGTCGTCTCGAAGCCAGCCTGCCCCTTTGACACCTTGTATGTGGCCCACACTTCACAGCCACACAGCTCAGCAGAGACACATCTGGGCTGCTTCCCTTCAAAACAACTCCCATATCTATAACTTGCCCCTGTCCCTTCTGCTAGCCCCCAAGTTCAAGCCCATCAGTACTAAACGGGATTTATAAGGTAGCGTTTTTGTTTCTACACAGGTATTCCTCCTGATCTGCCTTTATCCATTAATCTCCCAGCAGCCAGAGATTCCTGTAACGATGAAAATCACATCAGAGCAGGGCATAGTGGTTTACACCTATAATCCTAGCACTCTGGGAAGCTGAGCAGGAGGACCACAAATCTGTGTACCTCCCCGGGCAACTCAGCAAGACCCCGTCTCAAAATTCAAAAAGGGCTAGGGATGTACTCAGTACAAAGGCCCCAGTTTCAAGCTCCAGCACCAGAAAAGAAAAAGAAAAAAAAATCAAGAAAACTGTATGAGGTTAGACTGTGCCCGAGCCATTGCTTAAAATCCCTCCTTGCCCTCCTATGACTAGAAGCGGGATGTGTGTGTGTGTGTGTGGGTGTGTGCTCCTGTGAGCAAATGAAAGCCGGGTTTCCAATCTAGTCCACACCTTTTATTTGCAAACAAAATTTTCTTGGAGCCTGGTCTCATCCATTTGTATATTGTCTGGGGCTACTTTTGTGCTATTATAGCAGAGTTGAATAGTGGAATCAGGCAGAGAAGACTACACCTGGGAGATCTAAATCACTTACGGTATGGCCTCTTACAGATACCTTGCTCTCTGTCTGTAAACCCACCAGGCCTCTGGGACTACCCCACCTTCACCCTCTTTTGCCATAACACTCTCAGTTCATTTTGCTCTAGCTGCATAATTAGCCTTCCTGTCCCTCCAACACCCAAAGCTCTGGCTGCCACTGGGCCTTTGACCTTGCTGCTCCCTCTCCCCGCAAGGCTTAATCTCCTGATAACGCTGACTCCTTCCCTTTATTTGTGTCATAATGAAAACATCATGCCCTGATTGACTTTTCTGGCCCATCTAACGATGCCTGATTAGGCCAGTCTTTCACGTGGTGCTCAGTAATTTTCATCATATTGAGCCGACTATGGGATTCACCTTCTGAGTCAGGAGATGTTTGCATGTGAGAGCAAGTGCTGTTAGTGACCATAGCAGGAAGGAAACGTCACAGAAGTCAGGTGGCAGTTCTGTCCACTGTGCTGCTTTCTATTTGTTCACTGTGTTTCTCCCCCATGACTGAACAGGATCTGCAATGACCCTGGACACTTGGTGTGCAGATACTGCCCGGACCCTCCTTGTGGCTATGTCCCATACCACTACCCAGTAACTGATGCTGGCAATTTTGTCACTCCCGATGGCTGGCTTCTCACAGAGATGGTGCCTTCACTGACTCCATGACTCAGGTGCTAGGGCCTGTGGCTTATGGGAGCCCACTTTACAAAAGAAGCAACTGAGGTTCAGCATGATGAAAGTGGTTCCAAAACGGACTTGAGCCCAGGACTTCAAGTGGTGTCTCCAACTCCTTTTGTTAGCGTACTGCCTGTCTGTGAGTTTGCAGCTTCCATTGTGACAGTCCGTGTGTCCTTACTGGTATCAGAGATCTTCCAGAGAAAGGACAATGAGCCTTAGGAGTCAGTCTGGAGCCAGGCAGTGATCAGTTTCACTCCCTACAGAGGAAAAGGCAGGTGGTGGCAAAGCACCTCAACAGAAGCGCAGGCTGACAACCCCATCTCCTTCCTGCTTCAGGCTGAGAGAGGACAAGACCCAAATATGACAGCCCTTCCCGGCCCTGGAAGCTCGGTCTACAGGCTCAGTCCATAGCGGGGTTGGGGTGGGGAGGGACAGGGAAGAAACTGAGGTACAGAGATGCACAAACAGCCCTCAGGAAAGGAGTGCATTTCGCTCCCCTGCCCATCTTCCCTCTATAACACTGTGCGTGGACCCCACAACTAATCCACAGCCCAAGCCCTGGATCCAGGTTCTGGGCTTCAGTCCCTTCCTTGGGCCCCATGGCGATGCACCAGCCTTGGCTGTCATACTCTGCTGTACTAGGACCACCTCAAGAGCCAAAGAACCTCGAGAGTTACTTTCTCACCCCAGTGAGTTCTGCCCCGAGGGCTGAGGTGAGGAGGAGGCCACAGCAGGCCCCGGTGCCCTCCACATGATGCAGTTACTCCTCTGTCCCTCCACAGTCCCCACGTCTGTTCCCCTGGGTCCTGCCCTGCCCCGTATCCCAAAATCTGGCCCTAACAGGCCTGCTTTCATCCTCATTCAGAGACATATTGTATTGGCTGAGTGACATCAAAGGGGCCGTGTCGTTACATATTCTATGTCTGAGAGGAGAGCGGCAGCCCCTTGCTTTATTAACGTGGCAAATGTTGACTCTTGTAATGAAAAATGCACAAAGGCCAGGCAATTTTTGATGAATAGGTAATAGAGAGGAGGCCCTGAATGGAGAGAATTAATTTCTCTCCGGTGCCGGGGTCACACGTAGGTGGAGTCCCTGTGTGACACCACCCCTACCCGGGACAGGCACACATGAGCCCAGGGGCTGGGACCCCCACACATAGGCCTAGTCACAGAAGCCTGGCTGTGACAGTGAAGAAGCTTCTAGAAGCTTCTCAGGATTCCTCTGGATTCCAGAGAAGCGATACTTACCACTCATTGCAACCATAGAGTTATTAAAACCTCAGGAATGGGTTGTCTGAGTACGAACAGCTCACTGCACAGGAACCTTGTGGCCTGGGTGCGACTATCCTCCTTCAGTCTGAATGAAAACTTACTTCTGAATCACTGTCATACACTGCCGCAGGATGAGCCATCAGAGCACAGACCTGGAACCCAGTCCTCAGAGGCTCAGCTGAAGAAGGGTTGTTCACATTCGCAAACTTATGATGTTCTTTCCCGCACAGATGTGGTGATGAGACAAAGTCACCATGATGGTCTTTCTTCCTTAATTCTAGGTCCGATTAGTATTCAGCACCATGAATTCTAAGTTGTTGGCACAGAAAGACTGGTCATGCCCAGCTGGCTGAACCCATTTCCAATGACTGCTGTCTGCCTAGTGGTATTGTCTTGCTACTCAGTAGTGTCAGTGTTCTAGGCCAGTTCCTACTGGATTCCTTCAGTCTTTTCCTCATGATTGTAAGATTCCAAAGCAGTCAGGATCCTGCTCTTCAAGCTCCCATCTGCCCGGTGAAATGATATTGGAAACAGAAATGAAAGAGACCTTTGGAGAAGAAAGTTATTTTCTCTGCTCACCCAACACTCATTTTTATTTCAGAAAGCTGAGGAGAGATTTCTAGGGTCTGAGTTGATGACCAACACTAAAATGCATTCCTCATTTCTCTAGGACACCAACAGGATGTCCTGCAATTCCATTCCACACTAATACCGTCTACCTGGGCAGCATCAGGGCCACAGTGGAAGGGCTCAGTCCTGCAACTCTGCTCCTTCTTCACAAGGCAAATGCAAGACCAGACTTCTGCCTGCATTTTGGACTGACCAGCTATTGGAGTTTCCTCTGGTTCCCTCTTCTGGGAACCCTGCTCTTAACTGCCTACATGAATATAGACTTAGGTGGAATGAAAAAGATCTCCTTACAAATAATAAAGGCTCATCCAGGTGCAGTGGTACAGGCTTGCAATCCCAATATTCTAGGAGGCTGAGACAGGAGGACTGCAAGTTTGAGCCTGGCCCGGGCAATTTAATGACTTACTAAGACCCCATATCAAAATATAAAAAAAATTTAAAAAGACTGGAATATAACTCAGTGTGAAGGCCCTAGGTTCCTAGGTTCAATTCTCAGTATTGGGGGGAAAAAAGAATTTTCCTCTCATTCAGGAAATCCCAAGTTTTTTAGGGGCTCTGTGCCAGGCACTGGGAGAAAATAATAAATGTCCTTCTTACCTCACCGCACACATAGTGGATGACCAGGAAATGAAAAGGGGAGGCCACAAGGACACAATGGCAGACTCAGGAAGGATGGAGCAAGTTTGAACCTGCAGCTGCTGATGGTAATAATAATTGCTGTTTCCTGGGCATCTACTTATCAGGTCCTCTGTTGGGCCTTGTGCATTTGCTCTCATGATCACTACAAAGACCTATGAGGCAAAAAGTATGACCCATTTTAGAGATGAAAGACCTAAGTCTCAGAGGGCAAACTGCCAAAGGCACTCGGCTAGTGAGAGGCAAAGCCATAACAAATCCACCAATGGGTCCATGTCAGAAGCCTGATGTGACTGCATTGGGGATGGATGGGGCCAGTGACCATGTGCTTCAGGCCCAGGACATGGCCACAGGAGCCGAGCCCGAAGTCAGGCTATCCCAAGACATCCCTCACACCCTTCCACCTGGCCTCCCTGGTGACTCCAGGACACTCGGAGCCCTGGGGTTCATACCACCACTGACTGCAGCCACCTTTCTCAGCCCTTTTGGAAGGACAGCACCCTCAACTCAGCACAAGGGATTTAGGAAAGAACTCAGTTTACCCAGTCTTGGGGCTCAGGCCTCTAGAGAGGTCCCCGAGCCTGAACCACCAAGAAGGCGCAGGGACTAACCAAGACAGGCAGTGTGGCACCTTCTCTAGACCTGTGCAAGCTGCTTTGTGAGAGTGTTCCATACCCCCAGGAGTCCAGAGACACCTTGACTGTCCCTTGAGAGTTCACATCAGTGTGTAACAAATCCCAAGGCAGGAAAACCTCATTGACAGGTTTAACCCAGAATTCCATGAACTCAGCTGCACTCAGAACCCTTTATTCTTGTAGAACAGAAGCTGCTGATACAGTGGGTATCCCAGAGATAACGAATGATGATGCCCTGAGCCAAGTACATATTGAAATCTGGCTGTGCCTGGCCAGGGACTTTGCCTCTATTCTGGCTGTGCCCTTGGTGAACCCCACTGTCTCTCTGTGCCTCAGTTTTCCTCTGAAAGATAGGAGAATGTCTTGATGTGCTTTCTATTGCTATAACAAAACACCCAAGACTGGGGAATTCATAAAGAATAGACATTCATTTGGCTTATGGTTCTACAGGCTGGGAATCCAAGAACGTGGTGCTGGCATCTGGTAGGGACCGTCATGCCACACCATAAAATAACACAGGGCATCATATCACAAGACAGAGGGAGCTGCCCGCTCAAGTCCTCCTTCCTCTTCATACACAGCCATTAATGCCAACCTCATGAGGACATCTAATCCTAAATACTCCCAAAGGACCCCACCTCCTAATGCCATCAACATGTGACTTTGGGAATTCAACTTCCAATACGCAAACTTTGAAGGAGACATTGACACCACAGCATCATCATTTCCCACAACAGCGCTTTTCAGGGAGCAAGAATGT
>RJWM01007075.1:43151-72997 GCA_004363535.1 Dasyprocta punctata | reverse complement strand
AAAACTAAACTATTGCTTTCCAGTTCTTTGAAGGAGAGCTCAAAATATCTATTTGTTTTGGCACCAATGATTTTAATATTTGCACCTTGTTCTTACTTAGGGGTCATACTGGCTCAGTAACTTTCCATTGGGTTTCATTTTGCTTGTTATCTCCTGATGTCTCTGACAAGCACTGCAAAGCTGACACCAGCTTTTTAGCATTGGATGTTTTTTTCAATATATTTGTCAACATTTATTTTGTCCTAAGAATTTTTGGCATCTCCATGCCTTCTTCCTTCACTAACCTCCATCTCTACACCTTCTGTCACCTAATCAGGCCTTCTTATTCTTTTAACAGCATTTGTGGGATCCCTCTCTGCAAGATTTAACATAGTTGGAGTTAACACTGACTCCAGGAGTTGCAGTGTAGAGTCCCTATACTTAAGCATCTCTCCCACCTTAGCCTCTACAGTAGCTGGGACTACAGGTATACCACAGCACCCAGTAGTTCTGCCGAGGAAATCAGGGAAGGAGAAGCTGCTGCTTTGTTACACAACTCTGTTGCCAGCCTGCTGCAGTCACCTTATTCCTGTGCCACCATCATCACCTGTCACTGTCATCCCTAAAGATGACTGTGCCACCATCTTGGGCATACTGTGTCAGTCTCAAAAATCTGGAGGTACAGACTGAGGAGTTTCTTTAAAAACCTTACTTGGCTCTGGGTCACTCCCAGGAGCCAGGGGTACAGTGGGTGGTTTTTTCTTTATTTTTTATTTTTTATTTTTTGTATTTGTCTCCCTTGTCCTGTTCTAAAACAGAAACTGAGGGGATACTGGTATTTAACAGATGTAAAACAGATTTTACTAAGCTCCAAGATGAGAAGGTTTCAGGAGACACAGTTTCTCCCTGCTGTAAGCTTTCTTTAAATTTTTTTCACCTTGTCCCAATTTTCAGTATCTCTACACCTGTGGGAACCAAGGATTGTACTTAATTATTTCCTGGCGTATTTTGGTGATACTGCTAGCTGGCACTTTGCCTTCCTTAAAAGAGATTTCTTTTTAAAAAAAGAGATTACCCTTTGTTTTAATCCCAGCAAAATTATTATTTGAGTCCAAAGCAGCACTTATCTTAGCTCAACACCATAAATCTCTGGAATCATCACTCGAAATCTAAATGCTGTCAAAACATTCCAGTAAATCCACCAGGCAGGCAAGAATGCCATGGGTTCAGGTCACGTGGGTATCAGTTATCGGTAACCCTTTCCATTGTGCCAGTTGTCGGGGGCCCCTGCCGTGAGTCCCAATCTCTTGCCAAGTGTTACAGTGCACAGTGGGAAGAAAGAGCAAGAGACAAGATAGAGGCACAGCAAGAATCTGAGATGACCAGTTGTTCTCAGGGAGCAAAAGGCCATGAGGCACCCAGAACCTTGGTGTGTATTCATTACATCTGAACGAAGGGCAGTGGGTGTTTCCAGGAACAGTTGTAGGGACTATAGCGTGTTAGAAAAGGGACAAAACATTCTTTCAAGGACAGGGACAAGACGGGGGGGGCAGTGAGGAAACTGCAGGTCTTCCCCACCACCACCACTGCAGGTGCCTTACAGTCTTCAACAGGTCTTATATTGCCCTATGAGCACCACAGCAGTCTAGCTCTAACCAGAAAATACAGGAAGTTTTCACATTCCAGTCATGGCTCAAAGGGCAAGATAAAGACAAGTTTGGATGATCCCTAGACTCAATTTATAATTCATGGTTCCCAACAATTATGATCACCATCTCTGCAGTTATCTGAGAGATTATTTCTGATTTGATACCACTTCAGAGAGTCCAGGTGGATGGCTGTCTTAGTTGCTTTTTACTCATTGCCGAGACAAAATACCTGACGCCCAAAATTAGGGAAGAAAAGATTTATTTCTTACAGTTTATTGGGAGTTTTAGTCTATACTTAGTTGGCTCCAAGGCAGCATGGCGTGGCAGGGCAGCCATTCATGGTGACTGCAAGCAGCAAGCACACTGGCAAGAGAGAAGGCAGAAGGGCAAGAGGAAGACCTGCCTCATTTACACTGTATGTCGACTCCACCCCTGGGTGGGTGCAGCACTCACATTGCCAATCCCTGCACCAGATAACAAACCAATAACTCAGCCCCATCAAAAGTATATGAGGACTCAGGGGGACAGAGTATATCACCCAATACAGTGGCTTTTGGATTGTTCTATCTCACTGACCCCTGGGTTTGCTTTTGGTGAGCTAGAAATCTAGGGTTGCATTTTGCTTAAGTGTCTTCTCATTTTCTATTTTTTGTTTTTAGTTTAATTCCTGGTTTGAAGCCGGGCATGGTGGCACATGCCTTTAATCCCAACACTCGGGAGGCTGAGATAGATGGAGCGTTGTGAGTTCAAGGCCCGGCTTGGGCTACAACGCGAGAGTGCAAGGCCAGCCTGAGCTAAATAGTGTGACCCTGCCTCAAAAAAACTAGGGCTGGGAGTTTGGCTTGGTGGCTTAAGTGCCTGTCTGGCAGGTGCAAAGTTGTGAGTTTGATCCCCAGTGCAACAGAAAAAAAATAATAATAATAATAATTCCTGGGTTGATCCTTGTAAATTGCTTATGCAAGTAGCTTTATTGTCAGCATTTGGAACCCTTTGGAAATGATTACTTCTCAGAAATATCTTCTGGGTATAGCTGGATTTTGGGTTTTGAGTCTGTTTGCAAGATCCTCCACTCTTTATAGGGGATGAGAAGTTGCTGCTTGTTTGACCCAGCCCCTGGTTTTTTTGACACTGACCTATACTATTGTTTATGAACCATAGGCAATCTCAATTTTATCATATGGGAAGAACAACAGATTAGAACAATTATGTCACATGGGCTAAAGTAGTACAAAGAGAAATAATAATAGTATCAAACACCCTTAAAAATGACAAACTGTGGGGCCTGGGATTTAGCTCAGTGGTGTAAGCACCTGCCTGGCAGGCGTGAGGTTGTGAGTTTGATCCGCGGTGCCAAAAAAGACAAACTGGTAACTATTAGTTTGCCAGCTTTAACCATATGAACTAGATTTGTGATTATATAAAAAAATCTAAAAGTAGAAAATTGTATACAGTAAATATGCCCTCAGTATGGTGGTTTTACCCTTGGGAGAAAATTTAAAAGGGCTTAGAGGGAAAATAGAGAAATAGAAGAACAAGAAGAGATTAGAAACAAGGCTGGAGGACAAAGGATTATATGAACTTCGGAAAACTGGTGGTTAAGACAGGAGGGAAAAGCCGGGCGTGGTGGCGCATACCTTTAATCCCAGCACTCGGGAGGCTGAGGTAGGCGGAGCGTTGTGAGTTCGAGGCCGGCTTGGGCTACAACGCAAGCGCAAAGCCAGCCTGAGCTACATAGTGTGACCCTGCCTCAAAAAACCAGGGCTGGGAGTTTGGCTCAGTGCCTTAAGTGCCTGCGCTGGCAGGCACGAGGTTGTGAGTTCAATGCCCGGTGCCCCAAAACAAAACAAAACAAAAAAAAACAAAAAAAGACAGGAGGGAAAGAGAGAAGGAAGAAGTAAAAACAAGAACAGGACAACAAGAAAACTAGAAACAGTGTTCACTCTCATATTAAAAACAAGAACAATCGAGAAAAATGATCTGCTGTCACTGGTAGACAGAATGGGCAAAGCCCAAATCCATGTTGATTAATCCCAGCAAGCCAGCCATAGATTTATGGTGGGGTAGTGAATAATCATAGCAAGCCTGTACCTTTAGTTTCATTGAAGTTCAGGCTAGATTCTGGCTGTCAGGCTGAAACCCAATTTGATCAGCCTGCAACACTCCATGTGCTTCCTGCTGGGTTGACCTTGACTTTCTGTCAGTTTGAACTCAGCTCCTTGATTCTTCTGCTCTCTTGAACTCAGTCCTGCCTCACTGTGAAACCAGGGGCTGCTATATGGAATCATCCCAATGCTGCTCTGAATTCCAAATTTAGTTGGCCTCTCTCTAAGGTGACTATCGACCAATTGCCCTCTGCTGGATGTGTGAACTCAAATAACTCACCATCCACTGCAATCCACTGTGTCCGCTGCTCCATTTTACTGATGCGTTTCTCCACTGAGGCCTCTGGGGTCACCAGTAGTCACAGTGCATCTGCAGGTTTGAGCCACTCCTCCCACTCAGTGTGTGAGACTCATGAAGAAGACAGTGCTTGCCACCTCCTTCTGTGTTGAGGTCTCTCTCTTTACTAACCCTGTGGGCTTCAAATCTTTTTTTTTTTAACCAGGAATTGAACTGAGGACTTCATGGTTGGCAGGCAAGTTCTGTGCCACTGAGCTGTATCCCTGACCCTAGGCTTCAATTCTTTTTTCAAATTCTTACAGGGTCCCAGGGACCCATTTCCCTTTTTCTTCATGTTGCTATATTCCAGTGCCTGGATACCACACATCAGAGAGACTGTTTCTTTGCTATTCACCACTCCGCTATCTTCCCAGAAGTCCTCCTATCTCTCCATTTAAATGTAATAATGTTGTTTTACATAACGGCACTCTCCAGTGTTTAATGCCTATATGTTTATACTTTTTATGTTCTCTAACTGTATTAGTTCATTTATCATTATATGGTGACTGTTATCTCTAATTTTTTTATTTGAAGTATCTTTTATCTGATATATGCATAGTTTATGCTGCCTGTTCAATTTTGGCTTCTCTTTGCATGATGTATCTTTTTCTATCCCTTTATTTTCAGTCTATATATGTTTTTACTAGTGACCTGTTAAAAGTAACATATCATTGGGTCCAGTTTTTTTGTAACAGCTATTTTTTTTTTTTATTTTAAAGAGAATAGAACCTAACAAAACAAAACAGTAAAGCCCATCAAAACAAAACAGTGAAAATGATACAGGACTTCAAAATAGGATAATAGGAAACCAACAATGGCTACCATAATGCCTTTTGTTATCTTCAAAATTGCTGCCCACACCATGGAACATAGTAAAATCAAATAAAACAGAAGAATAAAACCAATCAAAACAGAACATTGAATAAAATGAAACAAGCAGAACACAACAAAACAATGAGGACAGTATTGCATTTCAAAAAACAAGACAGAAGGAAATCCCCCATATTTACTATAATGCATACTGTTATCCTCTTAATAGATGCTCAGACTACCAGCCTTAGGCCTGAAAAATCAATCAAATACAAGCATTAAGTTGTTTTTGTACCTCAGTTGCTATCAACTCAGCCTGTCCTCTGCATCAGCTGGTTGCTTAAGGGTGGGGAGTGTCCTTGTCTCAGCCCAGGTTCCAGTTGGCTCACGGGAAGGACGAATTGGCTTCTTGTTACACTCCTCCCTGGGCCAAGTTTTTCCTTCATTCGGCCACTTTATATCTTCTAACTAAGGGATTTAACCTGTTTACATTCAAAATTGTTAAAACATACTTCTGTGATTTTGTTAACTATTTTGTTTGCATTTTTGAGGCAGGGTTTCGTTATATATTCCAGGCTGGACTGGAACTCACTATGTAGCCCAGGATGGCCTTGAACTTACAGTGATCCTCCTACCTCAGCCTTCCAAATGCTGGAATTATAGGCATGCACCACCACAACCAATTATTCCATTAATTTTTTGGTGTTTAGTATGACTTTTGTTTCTTGCTTTCTGTCTTGCTCATTTTTGTGGTTTGGTAATTTCCTATATTTCTAGGGTGTGATTCTTTTCTGTTTCTTTTATATATCTGCTCTATAGTTGAGTTCTGTACTTTACATGTTTCTGTGATGGTACTTAGCATCTTGATTTTTTAGTGTAAGATTCCCGTAAGCATTTTCTTTTCTTTTTTTCTTTTTTTTCCCCTTAAGCAATTTTTGTAAAGTTGGTTTGGTGGTAATGAATTTCCTCACCTTTTACTTATCTTGGAAAGTATTTCTCCTTAATTCAAGAAGAATGCCTTTGCTGGGTGTCATATTCTTGGTTGGCACTGTTTTCTGTTTCAGGACTTTGAATACATCATCCCTTTGTTTCCTGGCATGTAAGATTTTGCCAGAGGACTCTGTTAGTCTAATGGTAATTTCTTCTAAGTGGCTTGATGCTTTTCTCTTTCTGTTTTTAGAATTCTTTTTGTCTTTTACTTTTGATAATGTGATTATTATATACCTTGAAGGAAGATCTTTTTGAATCAGATCCACTAGGGGGTCCTTTTAGCTTCCTGGCCCTATATGTCCATATCTTTCTCAAGATTTGGAAAGTTTTCAGCAATTATTTTACTTAATAGATTTTCTGTGAATTTTCCTTTCTCTTTTAACCCTGGAATGCCCAAATACAAATGCTTGTTCACTTAATGGTGTCCTAAAGGTCTCAGAGACTTTTTTCATTCTTTTAAATTTTTAATAATCTGATTCAATTGCTTTTTTAAGTAGCAGGTTCCTCTCTACTTTTTTTTTTCTTTTTTTTTTGGTACCAAGAATCAAACTCAGGACCTTGACTTGCCAGGCAGGCACTTATGCCACTGAGCTATATTCCCAACCTCAGTTGTTTTTTTAAATCTGTGTTCAAGTTCAGAAATCCTTTCAACTGATCAGTTCCACTGTTGAGGATTTCCACTGTTTTTATTTCATTTATTTAGTTCTTCAGCTCCAGGATTTCTGCTTAATTCTGTACGATTTCTCTTTGGTGAACTGTCCTTTCATAACATAAATTGTCTTCCTAATTTCATTGAATTGCCTGTGTATCTCAATACTTTTTTGTAAAATTATTCTTTTTAATTCTTTTTCAGACATTTGGCGATTTTCTTTTATTTCTTTTTGTTTTGTTTTGTTTTGTTTTTTTGTACCAAGGATTGAACTCACAACCTCACATCTGCCAGGCAGACGCTTGCACCACTAAGCTAAATTCGCAACCCTATTTCTTGAAACAGGGTCTCACTATATAGTTCAGGCTGTCCTTGAACTCACTTTGTAGCCCAGGCTGGTCTCAAACTCACAACGATCCTCCTGCCTCAGCCTCCCGAGTGCAGGGATTACAGGCAATTTACTTTTCTTTTGTGTTTGTTCTTTGTTTTTGTTTTATTTTTATTTATTTATTTATTTATTTATTTTTGGGTACTGGGGATCGAATGTGTTTCTTCTTTGGAGGCATCTTCCCACTGCTCCAGGTTGGTCTTGAACTCTTGGGCTCAGTCCATCCTTCCACCTTAGCCTCTCTATTAGATGAGACGACAGGTATGCACTATCAAATGCAACTGGAGGTACTGTGTTACCTTGTGCTTTCATGTTTTTTGTTTCCCTACATTGGTATTTGCATATCTGTCTGATCAGTTGCTTCTACCTACCACTTTTATTGAGTTGCTTTTCTAGTAAAAGACTTCCTGCTGCATATGTGTCCTAGAGTGTGATGTGCATAAACAGTGGTACTTCGGTTCACATTTGGAAAAGTTTTTTGTTTGCTAACTCTATATCAGGTGATAAACACAACCGTGGCTATCTTTCCCACATCAGCACAAACATGGCTGTCTTTTCCAAAATTGTGGAACAAATTAAGTTCGTGAAACAAGGTACCACCATATTTTGCTGGCTTTGATTCCAGGTAGCTTCTTCACGTATAACAAGTGTTGATGATGTGAGTATCTCAGTGACCTAGACTGCAGAGGTTGTGGTATTGCACCATCAGCTGGGGTGCAACTCCCTTGGTAAGAGCATACTTTTTGATAGCTCTGGATGCAGTATCCCCAGCTGCTGGTGTGGGGCACCTGACAGTTTCCATAGGTCATAAGAAGGTGTGGTCACTGCAGTGGTCAAAGGTAGGTATAGTGCATGGTGCCCATTGAGAACCCTGTTACTGCCTAAACACTGCACGGGTCACTTTGCTGACCTAATACACTCAGAGCAGTCTACCCATCTGTTTCCTGGAGCCTTGGGTAGGTGACTGGGGCTGAGCATCTACTTCTTAGAGCTTCGGTGTGCTGATATTCTGAGAATGGGATGCTTACCCACTTGGGACCACAACAAAATGGACAGGGTCACTCAGTTGCTTCCTGGGGACCTTGACCAGTGAAGCCACTCTGGAATTGCAGTTAAATTGCTCCCCAGATTGAAAGAGGATGGATTGAGCCTCGTGACTGGTTCATGGGACTAGGTCTGCAGAGCCACTGAGGCAGCTTTTAAACTGGTTCCCAGGATCCCAAATAAATGCAGTCTCAACCAGACTCCATGCATCAAGAGTCTGGATCGAGGAGAGCACAAAGTCAACTAGACTGTTTCTCTGGGGCAGTGAAGTGGTATGATAATGCAGCAGCTCACATAAGCAGCCCCAGGGCCTGCAAGGACCACAGGACTCCAGTAATAAATATCTCAGGTGTCTATGATGTGAGCTAGGGGCCCTCTGCTTACTTTTCCCCTACTGACCAAAGTCCCTCTTGGTTTGGGGTTGATTTTGAAGAATGGAACAGCAGGTACTCTGTGCTTAGTTTCCCTTTTGTATAAGGCTATGTACATAACCCCATGCTTAGCAACATCTCTGCCCATCTCCACTGTTCTCCAGCACTGTGCCTAACAGATTCCAGTGATGTAGCTGTTGGGGTTTTTTTCCTTTGTTTTGACAAAAGTGTACCAGGAACCTCTAGTTACAAAAGTATAATTTTCCCAAAGTAAAAATGACTAGAGATTTCATCTTCCAGAGTAATCACGGTGTATGGTTTGATTAACTGCTTTGTAGGCACTTTTATACATAAATGTATATATGTAATTGTACATAAATGGATCAAATATGCCATTGTTTTTACTTTACATTGTTGAAACTCAATATTACTGTGGGTAGATATGTATAGCATTCCACCACATTGAAATATACTATAGTGTTTTTTTTTTCAAATTTGCTAACAGTAAACATTTAGATTATTTCCAAGTTTTTACCAAAAACAGTGCTGCTTCAAACATCCTTATTCATAAATTTTGAGTACAGTATTTCATCTTCCTACATCACATATCTGAACTAAGGTAGTATTAATAAGGTGATGCAAGGCCAGGATTTAGCTTAGCAACATAAGTGCCTTCTTGGCAAACCTGAGGTTGTGTGTTCGATCCCTGGTACCAAAAAAATGAATAAATAAGGTGATACGGCAGAACCACAAGCATTATCATGTAACAGCATAAATATGCAAGAACCCAATAGCTCAACATGGATTAGATGGGCCTTCACAGGCATCAAACGTGGGTTGTTCAGAAAACATAAATATTAAACACCAGAATGAAGTGAAAAAGTTTGAACAAGGTTTAACTTTATCATATGAAAATTTCATATTTTTCAAAAATTGTTTTGTGAGGGGCAACATCCGCACGCTGAGTGGTGCGTGCCAAAGGCCTGCACAGTGATCTCTACCTAGCAGCACAGGCTTGGCACCTCGCTCTGAACCTGGTAGGGCCCCTCCCAGCGTCCCCAAACATCCGGGGACCTTTGGGAAGTGACTCGGGTCCTGGCTGGGACCTGTCCAGCGACTCCGAGGACCTGGACAACGACCACACTCTGAGTGGTGTATGCCAAAGACCTGCACAGTGAACTCTACCTAGCGGTGCAGCCTCAACACCTTGCTCAGAAACTGGTAGGGCCCCACCCAGCATCCCTAAACAGCCAGGGACCTTTGGTGTCCCTCGTGGGGTGTACTGAAGGTCCACCCATAGTATTCCCCCCATTTGCGGAGCCTTTGAATGCTACTAGGGTCAGGATAAGGCCTGCCTAATGACCCACACTCAACTGGGAAACTCCCTCCAGTAGAGACAGCCATCCTCAACCCAGGAAATAACTGAGACTACATTCGGCTGCCCCAGGGGGATACAGGAAAATGACAAAATGAAAGAGCAAAATACAATCTCAATCCTCCATCCCATCCCAAACAAGCCTAGGAGACATGGGCATAGAAGAAACATTTGTATACACTTGAAACTTCTGAAATGATAGAAACTAAAGTAAAGAAACAACTCCATGAAGCTGTAAAGGAACTCAGATCAAAAACGATCTCCCAGGTAAAACAAGAAATGATAAACGTAATGAAAGAAATGCTGAACACATATAAAGAAGACATAGTTAAAAAAAATAGAGGAGCACTGCAAAAAGATGGAACTCTTGAATGAACAATAATTAGAATGCATGAAACAGATTCAGAGATATCCAGGCAGTCAAAAATTCCATCAGAAGCTGGCAAAACTGCCTCAATGAATGTGAACATAGACTTTCAGACCTTGGAGACAAGATTGCAGCTAGTGAACAGGAAAGGAAAGATCTTTTAAAAATAACAAGAAATCAGGAAATAACAATTCAACAGTTGCAGGGTGGTGCAAAGAAAAACAACATAAGATTGATAGATATAAATGAAAAAGAAGAGCTGGGCATGGTGACGCATGCCTTTAATCCCAGCACTCAGAAGGCTGAGGTAGGTGGAGCATTGTGAGTTCTGGGTCAGCTTAGTCTACAACGTGAGCAAGGCCAGCCTGAACTACATGGTGTGACCCTGCCTCAAAAAAAGCAGGGTCAAAGCCGGGCGTGGTGGCGCACGCCTTTAATCCCAGCACTCGGGAGGCTGAGGTAGGTGGAGCGTTGTGAGTTCGAGGCCGGCTTGGGCTACAAGGGAAGCGCAAGGCCGGCCTGAGCTACATAGTGCAACCCTGCCTCAAAAAACCAGTGCTGAGGAGTTTGGCTCAGCAGCTTAAGCACCTGCCCTGGCAAGCGCAAGGTTGTGAGTTCAATCCCCAGTGCCGCAAAAAAAATAAAAATTAAAAAAATAAAAATAAAAAAAGCAGGGTCAGCAGTTTGGCTCAGTGGCTTAAGTGCCTGCCTGGCAGACATGAGGTTGTGAGTTTGATCCCTGGTACCGACAAAAAAAAAAAGAAGAAGAAAAATAAGGTGGCAATACAAATGATATACAAAGAATATTTACAGAAGTAATAGCTGAAAATTTCCCAAACCTGGGAAAGGAAAATGACTTACAGGTAAGTGAAGCATATAGAACTCCATTAAGCCATAATCAAAATAAATCTACACCCAGACATATAAAAACCAACATCCCAGAAATGCAGCATAAGAGTAGAATATTAAAAGCTGCTAGAGAAAAGAAACAAATCACCTGTAAAGGAAAGCCCATCAGAATCACAACAGACTTCTCAACACAAACAATGAAGTCAAGAAGAGGATGGAGTGAAATATTTCAAATTCTAAAGGAAAACAACTTCCAACCCGGATTGATGTACCCTGCAAAACTATCCTTCAAAATTGATGGAGAAATAAGATACTTCCACAACAAAGAACAGCTGAAGAACTTCATGGCCAGCAAACCAACCCTGCAAAGAATACTGAAAGATATTCTAGATAGACATAAAAATAACTATAACTCCAAGAACACCAACAGAAAAAAAACCACCAAGCCAGGCAGACAGTTAAATAGAGGCAAAAGGTAAAGAATCAACAGCAGAAAGATACGACGAAAGTAAAGCAATTTTTATCAGTTATAACCATTAAATGGCCTCAATTCACCAATTAAAAGAAACAGACTGGCAGAATGGATCAAGAAACAACACCCAACCATATGCTATATACAAGAAGCCCATCTTACCCAAAAGGAAATTCATGGACTGAAAGTCAGAGGATGGAAAACAATACTCCATGCAACAGTAACCCATAAACAAATAGGGGTAGCTATTCTATTTTCAGACAATGTGAACTTCAAACCAAGAATGATCAAAAGAGATAAAGAAGGTCAGTACATATTGGTTAGGGGAAAACTTCTAGAGGAAGAGATAACAATTTTAAATATATATGCACCAAATAAGGGAGCACCCAGCTATATTAAACAAATATTAATAGAAATGAAAAATCAAATAAGCAATGACAAAGTTATAATGGGAGACTTTAACACCCCATTGACACAAAGAGGCAGATCAACTAGAAAGAAAATCAGCAAAGAAATAACAGAACTGAATCAAACTTGTGAACAAATGGACTTGGTAGATGTGTACAGGGTGTTCCACCCAACAACATCAGAATATACATTCTTAGCTTCATATGGGACATTCTCTAAAGTAGACCATATACTAGCCCATAGATCATGCTTAAGTAAATGCAAAAAGTCAAAATTAATCCCATGTGTATTATTTGATCATAGCACCATGAAACAGGACATTAATGATAAAAAACTGCAAAAACTCCATAAACACATGGAAAGTAAATAATATATTCCTGAACAATTAATGGGTCCAGAGAAAATTAAAGAAGAAATTAAACAATATCTACAAGCAAATGAAAATACAAATACAACTTACTGGAACCTGTGGGCTGCAATGAAAGCAGTCCTCAGAGGGGAGTTTATTGCGGTGAATTCCCACATCAGGAAAATAGAATGAACACAAATAAACAACCTGATGCTACACCTCAGACATCTGGAAAAAGAAAAGCAAGTAAAGCCCAAAGCCAAAAGAAGGGAGGAAATTATAAAGATCAGAGCAGAAATTAATGCTAAGAAAGCAGTATGAAGAATTAACGAATCAGAGTTGGTTCTTTAGAAAGAATAAATAAAATTGATAAGCCCCTAGCCAACCTTATTAAAAGAAGAAAAGCTGGGCGTGGTGGCACATGCTTTTAATCCCAGCACTCGGGAGACTGAGGTAGGAGAAGCGTTGTGAGTTCGAGGCTAGCTTGAGCTACAAAGTGAGTACAAGGCTGGCCTGAACTACATAGTGTGACCCTATCTCAAAAAAAAACTAGGGCCAGGAGTTTGACTTCAGTGGCTTAAGTGCCTGCCTGGTAGGCGTGAGGTTGTGAATTCAATCCCCAGTGCCATGCAAAAAAAATAAAAAGAAAAATAAGAAAAGAAAAAACTCAAGATTTGTACAATAAGGAATGAAAAGGGTGAAATTACTACAGACCCTCTGGAAATACAGAAGATCATCAATACTTCAAAAACTCTCATAGGTTCGATAACACAGAAGAGAAATAGACAGATTTTTAGAAACATATGACTTACCAAAGCTGGATCTAGAGGATGTAAAACTGTTGAATAACCCAATTTCAGTTAATGAAATTGAAAATGTAATTAGAACCTTACCAACAAAGAAAAACCCAGGTCCTGATGAATTCACAGCTGAATTCTACAAGAAATTTAAGGAAAACTTAACTCCTCAAACTCATCAATGAAATTGAAAGGGAAGTAATTCTCCATAACTCATTCCTGGAAGCAAGTATTACTACTAAAACCAGAGAAAGACCCAACCAAAAAAGAGAACTACAGGTCAATCTCCCTAATGAACATAGATGCAAAAATCCTCAGTAAAATACTGGCAAACAGAATGTAGCAAGTCATCAAGAAAATTGTACACCACAACCAGGTACGATTCATCCCAGGAATGCAGGGATGGTTCAACATATGCAAATCAATAAACATAATACACCATATCAATAGAGCCAAAGACAAGAGTCACATGATCATTTCAATAGATGCATAAAAAGCTTTTGATAAAGTCCAACACTCATTCATGATAAGAACCCTACAGAAAATCAGAATAGATAGTCTTTACCTCAATCTGATAAAGGCCATCTAGGACAAACCAACAGCCAGTATCATATTAAATGGTCAAAAACTGAAAGCATTCACTCTAAAATCAGGAACAAGACAAGACTGTCCACTGTCACCACTCCTATTCAATTTAGTACTGGAAACATTAGAGCAATTAGACAAGACAGAGAAAAGGAATAAGGATAGGAAAGAGAGAAGTTCAATTATCATTATTTGCAGATAACATGATATTCTACATAAAAGACCCCCCAAAACTCCATTGAAAGACTTCTAGATGTAATAACCAAATTCAGTTATGTAGCTGGATACAAAGTCAACACTCAAAAATCAATCACATCCTGTACACAAACAACAAACTCACTGAGAGAGAAGTAAGAGAAAGCACAGCCTTCACGATAGCATCCAAAAAAATGAAATACTTAGGAATCAATCTAACAAAGGAAGTAAAATATCTATTCAGTGAAAATTACAGTATTCTGAAAAAAGAAATCGAAGAGGATCTCAGAAAATGGAAAGACATCCCATGTTCATGGATAGAAAGAAAAGCATTGTGAAAATGGCCATTCTCCCAAAATTGTTATACAAATTTAATGCAGTCCCAATCAAAATACCACTAGCATACCTCAAAGATCTAGAGAAATCATTCCTAAAATTCATCTGGAACCAGAAGAGACCTAGAATAGCAAAGGCAATTGTCTTAGTTACTTTTCACTCATTGCTGAGACAGAATACCTGATGCCCAAAATTAGGGAAGGAAAGGTTTATTTCTTACAGTTCTCAAGGATTTCAGTCCATACTTAGTTGGCTCCAAGGCAGCATGGCATGGCAGGGCAGCAATTCATGGTGGCTGCCAAACAGCAAGGCAAACCAGTGAGAGAAAACTAGAGGAAAACGTGCCTTCCTTATGCTATATGTTGGCTCCACCCCTGGGCAGGTGCAGCACTCACATCGCCAATCCCAGCGCTAGACATCAAACCAATCACAAACATCAGACTCAGCCCCTTCCAAATTACATGAGGCCTTGGGAGAACACAGGATCAAACCAATACAGCAGTTCTGGGCAACAAAGGCAAAGCAGGAGGCATCACAATCCCTGACTTGAAGTTATACTACAAAGCTACTGTGATAAAACCAGCATGGTACTGGAATAAAAACAGACCTGAAGATCAATGGAATAGATTAGAAGATACAACCACACTCAGCCACCTTATCTTTGACAAAGTGGCCAAACATGTTCACAGGAAGAAGGATAGCCTTTGTAATAAGTGGTACTGGAAAAACTGGCTTTCCATATGCCTAAACTATAGACCTATGCCTATCACCATGCACTAAACTGATGTCAAAATGGATCAAAGATCTAAATATTAAAACAGAAACACTAAATCTGCTGGAAAACAAAGTAAGTGGAAATCTTCATATGGGTGGGCAGAGAATTCATAAACAAAAATCAGACAGAATGAGAAATACTGCCCAGAATCAACAACTGGGATCTCGACTTATTAAAAAGTTTTTGTATGTCAAAAGAAATTTCCAACAGAGTGAAAAGAAAACCCACGAATTCGGAAAAAATCTTAGTCAACTGTCCCTCAGACAAAGGACTCCTATCTAGAACATACAAAGAATTTAAAAAATCAGGCCCCCAAAATTCAAAGACCCGATCAAAAAATGGGCATGTGAGATGAATATACACTTCTCAAGTGGAGAAATACAAATGGCAAATACATGAAAAAATATTCAACATCATTGGTCATTAGAGAAATGCAAATTAAAACAACACTGAGATTTCATCTTACTCCAGAAAGAGTGACCAGGATCAAGAAAACACCCATAACAAATGCTGGAGAGGCTGTGGGGAAAAAGGAACTCTTCTGCACTGTTGGTGGGAGTGTAGACTGGTGCAACCACTGTAGAAATCAGTCTAGAGGTTCCTCAAAAAACTGGGATTGAAAGTCCCATTTGACCCAGCTATTCCACTTCTGGGCACATTCCCAGAAGAACTGAAAATATCATACAACAGTGATTTATGTGCACCCATGTTTATAGCAACATAATTTGTAATAGCTAAATCTTGGAAACTATCCGAATGCCCATCAGCCAAGGAATGGATAAAAAAGGTTGTGGTATTTTTATACAATCGAGTATTACTCAGCTATAAAGAAGGATCGCATTGAGGCTTTTATAGGTTAATGGATGCAACTTGTGTTCATACTCACAAGTGAAATAAATCAAACTCACATGTGTAAATACTGTATTGTCTCCCTAGTGTAAGAAACTGAAAGAGTAAACAAGATACCAAATCTTCAGTAAATATTGTGAAAGGGTAAGAAACTGCTCTAAGGGAAAAAAATTAACTCAGGAAAAAGGAGAAAAGAAGGAAGGGAAAAGAAAAAAAGATATAAATTTGTATATATACACTTAGGATAGCTGAAACAATTGTACTACTGGATCTATTAGTTCTTGGAACAAAACAGTTAACCTTCATAGGATCTGATCAATTTGTAAGTCTATATCTGGTAATCTGAGTAACTGTCTTGAAGATAACTATGCAAAATAACAACCTTTATTATGTTCCTACCACCTTGTTGTCGAAGCCTATATTGTTATTGTCTGTTTTGTTTCTTGTTTTTCTTGTATTTTGTTTTGTTTTTCCCTCTGATACAAAAAGAACAGATATGGATGTATAGGCTTGTAAATGCCTAACACTTCTCCCAAAGAATTTACAAGAATTGATTTTATTATGTGTGATGGTATGAACAGCTACTTAGAAGAAAAGGAGACATTATGATAGACATTGCTGATTGCCTATCACCTTGTTCTGAAGTCTAAGAATGCTTTTATTCTTTGTTTTGATTGACTTTAGTCTGTTTTCTATTATTTGATTTCAATATGTGTAAAGATATGGACAGCTATTTTGAAGAAAATAAGAGACATGGTAGCTATTGTTGATTTCCTGTTGTCTGGTTTTGAAGGCCTATAATGCTTTCACTCTTTTGTTTTGATTGGTTTTATACTATTTGTTTTGTTTGAATTTATTGTGTGTGAAGGTGTGGACAACTATTTCAAAGAAAATTATGATAGCCACTGTTGATTTCCTGTTGGCATGTTTTGGAGTCCTGTGTTGCTTGCATTGTTCTGTTCTGATCTGATTTATTCTGATTTGTTTTATCCTCTTTAAAATAAATAAATTTTTTTTATTTTAATTGTTTTATGCTTTCATTTTTTGAAACAAGGTCTCGCTATTTAGTCCAGACTGGCCTTGAACTTGCAATGATCTTTCTGCCTTCCCAAGTGCTGTGATTATAGGTGTGTACCACCATGCTCAGTTTATTTTTCACAAGTTGTTAAAGATTTGTTTCTTTGTTTTCTTCGACTTTATAATGAAGTCATGCTTTTCAGGGTCTAGAAAGGTTGCTTTGTACTATAAAATGAAAATGGAAGTTAAAGGAAAACTGACTTTCTAGTTAGAAAACATAAACCATTCATTCTCCAACTGTGTACTGTATTGTATTCCCAGTTCCTAAGATAAGTCTGACCATCTAGTAACGTTTAATAAACTTTTGTTGACATTTTTTTTTAAGTTGGTATCTCCATTTCTACTTTAGCTCTTTGGAGACTCTTGGTTGTTTAGTTTTTCTTTTGCAGTTGCTTACTGTACATTTAGACATAATTCCTTTAATTTCTGAAGGACAGTTTCTGTCAGTATCCTTTGTTCTGAAGTATTCTTTGTTCAGTTCACATTAGGTATTTTTTGATTCTTACTCTTAAGTCTGACCTTTACTAGAAAGCAGAAATGAATTAGATACATCACTTTCCTTTAAAAGCTTAAACAGGAGCTGGGCGTGGCGGCGCACACTTTTAATCCCAGCATTCAGGAGGCTGAGGTAGGAGGCGCGTTGTGAGTTTGAGGCCAGCTTGGGCTACAAAGCAAGTGCAAGGCCGGCCTGAGCTATATAGCGCGACCCTGCCTCAAACAACTAGGACTGGGAATTTGGCTCAATGGCTTAAGCGCCTTCCCTGGCAGGTGCAAGGTTGTGAGTTCGATCCCTGGTGCCGCAAAATAAATAAATAAATAAAATAAAATAAAATAAAATCTTAAACTGTGGTGAGGGAGAGGGACTGCAAACAGATGACTGAAACTGGATGTAGTCTGTGCTCTGCTGGAGGTATATACCCAGGGTGCTGTGAAAACACAGAGGTGACCACTCTAGAAAGCTTCCTGGAAGAAGTGGTGCTGCAGCAAAGTCTAAAAAGACAAAGAAGCTTTGGTTTTATGAAAATTTGAAAAGAAGTAAAATCGGGAAAAAGAACAAGGTTATGGGGGGACAAGTGACAAAAGGTGGAAATTTGGTAGGGGACTGGCCTTAGAATGCCTTTCGTGCTCTATGGGCAACAAGAAATCACTGAAATAGTTCAACAAGAAAATTTCTTATTTGCATTTTTATGTATTTTTTATTTTAAATAGATCTACTAATATGGGCTCCATTAACAGGAATTAAACAAACCAAGTCTTTGAAAAAGTAATCCATCTTTGTTAAATTTGCAAGGTCCTATCTGTTGAAAATTGAGGATTCTGTCTGCCTTTCAAGATACTGTTAGTCTTTGGTGATCTGCAGTTTCTTTATGATGCGTCTAGTCGTGGATTTCTTTTTATGTATTCCACTTGGGGTTTGTGGGACTTCTTGAGTTTGTGAGCTGGTATTTTCATTGGTGAGGAAATTATCAGCTAGTGTCTAATCAAATTTTGACTATATCCCTTCTGTGCTATCTGGAATTGTAGTTTAAGTTTACAAGGAATACACTAACATATCTCTTCTATTTTCCATCTTTCTCTGGACTGTAGTCTGGATAATTCCTTCTGACTAGCCTTCTAGTTTGGTAATCTTTTTAATTGTTTCATATGTTCCTAAATTCTGTTTATTACATTTATAAGAAACAATAAGGTTCACCTCCAAAAAACAGTCGATTATGCCCTTTGTTTGTCTTTTCATTTTGTGGTAGCGGGAGGTGCATCCAAGACCTTCACACTGAGCTCCATTCCTAGCGTCCAGGAGGCTGAGGTGGGAGAGATCACCATGAATTCAAGGCTAACCTGTACTACACAGTGAGACCCTGTCTCAAAACAAAACAAAACACAAAACAAAAATAATTAAAAATCCAATGAGTACTACCAAATTAAAGACTTCTAAGCATTAGAAGACATCACTGAGGGCCAGAGATTTAGCTCAGTGGCACAAGTGCCTGCCTGGCAAATGCAAGGTTGTGAGTTTGATCCCTGGTACCAAAAAAAAAAAAAAAAAAAAAAAGACATCACTGAGTAAATTAATCAATAAAATCCAAATTGGGAGAAAATATCATCTGTAATACACACATTTGACTTCTATCCAGAATATATAAAGAACCTTTAACTCAAAAATATAAAGGAAATCTGTTACTTACTTATGTATTTATTTTTAAATTTTTGTTGTTTTTAAAACAGGCACTTCACTGAAGATAGATGAATAGCCAATAAACATGTGAAAAGGTGTTCTGTATCATCACTTACCAGGGAGAAGTAAATGAAAACTACAATGAGATACCACTGCACACTTAGAAGAACTCTACAATTAAAAAGATAGACAACACAAAATGCTAGTAATGTAGAAGAATCAACATTTTCATACACTGTAGGTGGAAGTATAAAATGGTGTAACCAGCTGGGCATGGCGGGTAGTACCTGCCTGTAATCCTAGCACTCTGTGGGGCCAAGGCAGGTTTCCAAGTTTGAGCCTAGCCCTAGGAATTTAGCAATTTATTGAGATACTGTCTCAAAATGAGAAATACTATTTGGGGCTGGGACTACCCTGCCCAACTAATTTTTTAATTATTAGTGTGAACGGGTCTTTTCCAAATGTTGTAGGTCATATTTGTTTGCTTTCCCTAGATATATTTTAAATTTTGTTTCTCTAAATACTGTCAGTGCTATTATTTTATAATCTCTGTGTTGATGATTTTACCACCTTAAGGATCTGTTTCTCCTGGTTCTTGCTATGTATTTTTTATTAGAAAATTATTTGAGATTATTTGATTGGCGATTAAAGGTATTACCCTCCAGAAAGGATTTGTGTTTTCTTCTGCCAACTCTCCAGAGGGACAACCAATCTGAAATTTTTTTAAAAAATTAGAAAGTTAGAAGTTGCAAGAACAGTGCCAAGATTCTCCTCCCCAATTCTGGGGCTCAAACCCAGGACCTTGCATGTGCTCAACAAGCATTCTACCACTGAGTTGTATCACCAGCCCCTAAAATTCTCTTGTACCTCTCATCCAGTTCCCCCTAATGTAAACAACCTAGTGATCATAGTACAGTTATCAAAACCAGAAAATTTATCTTGAGATGCTATTATTAACTAATCTACATATCTACTGAAATTTTGTCAGTTATCTACAGATGTTCTTTTTCTGGTTCATGATCTAATGTGGGCTCCTATGTTATATTTAGTTGTCATGTTCCCTTTCTTTCCACTGACAACTCCACACTGTCTTTGTTTTTCTTAAACTCAGTTTTTCTTTGTTTGTTTGTTTGTTTTGTTTTGTTTTTTGCGGCACCAAGGATTGAACTCACAGCCTCACGCCTGCCAGACAGGGGCTTAAGCCACTGAGCCAAACTCCCAGCCCTAGTTTTTTGAGGCAGGGTCGCACTATGTAGCTCAGGCCAGCCTTGCACTTGCGTTGTAACCCAAGTGGGCCTCAAACTCACAACGGTCCACCTACCTCAGCCTCCCGAGTGCTGGGATTAAAGGCGTGCACTACCACACCCAGCTTAAACATGATATTTTTGAAGAGTACTGATCATGTGTTTTGTGGAAAGTCCCTCAATGGACTTGGGTTTGTGTAATATTTTGTCATGATTATGTACTTTTGCCAAGAGTAGTAGAGAGTGTATCTGTCCTCTTTGTTCAGGAGGGCAGATGATGTTGCTCTCTGTCTCTCCTGTTGTTTTTAACTTGGATCATTTGGTTAAGGTAGTGTCTGCCAGGTTCTCCACTGTACAATTACTTTTTTCCCTTTGTAAATAATAAATCTTATGGGGAGGTATTTTGAAGCTGAGTAAATGCCTGGTTTTTCATTACACTTTTTCCCACTAATTTTAACATTCATTCTCTATTTCTTTGTTTTTTTGAGACAGGATCTTGCTCTATGCAGTTGAGGCTGCCTTGAATTCACTATGTAGCTGGCCTTGAACTTGCAGATACCCCTGCCTTATCCTCCCAAATGCTGGGATTACAGGTGTATACCGCCACACCTGGCTCATCCTCTGTTTCCTGCCTGCAAGTTTTTTTTTTTTTTTATTGTGATACCTGCATAAGGATGATTTTCTGTTTCCATTATTTTTTCTACATTGGAATTTTTTGCGAGGGAGAACAGGTACCTTTCTCCTCATTTATTTACTCAATTAACAATATGTACTCATTTATTTTATACTTTGTGTCATACTCTATTACTATAAATTTATTAAGTGACCCAGTATTGGCTAAGACTCCTTCAGATTAACTCCTATGTCGATCCAGTGTGCCAGCATTTTTTAAAAGATTATTTCCTTAACTGTCAAGAACTATAGCATGTTCTAGGTACATCTTGTATTTCCCTGCCCCAGACCTAGATCCAGCCATTTCTCCAGGGAGCCTTGGTTAACGTACTGGAGGATGGTATTTAGAAACCGGGATATAAACACTAGGTATGCTTATTGCTACTAGAGTGTCACTGTTTTTAGGACCTCCCAGCAAACACTGCTAAGAAATAAGTGGATTTACACCAACATACTCATAAACACGTATCTATATTTCACAGTCTCTATTTGTGCGTATGTGTATACTATATATCATGCATATACATATATGCAGTACTATATAAAAATCTATATAGAGAGAGATATTTCTGATTCCAGTCCAATGCTGGAGGGATGGTTCTAGCCTTCTCATTTGTAACTTCTTTTCCTGAAAGACAAAAGCCTGGTTCTCATTATCCACAATGTATTTACTTATTTAGATTTCATAAACAATAGCGGTCATTTCAGAATTGCTAACTCATACTCCTGACAGAAACAAATTTATTAATCATAGTACAGCATCTGAGTATAGCTCCTTTGCTCTTGAACCTTAAAGTATACAGTCAAAAGGCAATTTTCCAGTTATTTAACTTAGTTATTTTCTTCTCTGCCCCTTCAAGTATATCGATTGTTACTTACTTGTAATGCAGTTAGGTATTTTTCTTACTGTTTGCACTCTGCTGGTTAGTTATAATCACTGGTTAGTTATAATTGTTTGAATATTGAAGTATTACCATGTCACTATTTTGCCAGCACTTTGATGCTTATAAGAAGTCTTTCTGTTTATTCAGCTTTTTCAGAAGGATCAATCCTGATAACCCACCATGTTACCAGAAATGAAGCCTTTTCTTTGCAAACATATTGATGAAAATCTATCTTCAGACAGTGAAGAAAATATAAATACATTGCAAACCACTTTTGACATTTATTTTTTAAAGAACTGGGAGGAATTAGCATACTCAAGCCTAGGAAAACTATTTTATAGTTTTCACACTTATTCTGTAGATAGCTATCACTTTTATTATTATAAATAATCAAAAGAGTAAAGAGGAAGCTTATCAAGTTTATAAGAACAGAACCTTGAAAATCAGAAAATACTTCTCAGGCTGGGGATGTAGCTCAGTGGTAGAGTTCTTGCCCTGCATGCACAAGGCCCTAGGTTTAATGCCCAGCACCACAAAAATAAAAATAAAAATAATTAAACCAATCAAAAGAAAATACTGACTTCTGTTTAATCGGATTTTCCAGTTAAGCAGAGGCTAATCAGAAACCCATTCTGGTTCAAGTTGGTGTGGGTTTTTCTTCTTCTCTAGAGTATGTTCACCTACTTTTCTGACACAATAAGCTTGTCCACATCTATGTAGGTAAGCGCTAGTACCACCACTCACTGACATATTTTCATCAGTGTGTTCCAAAATACGGAGAAATCCGAGATGCCTAACAAGGGAGTAGTTATGAAATCAACACTTTTGCGTGGTGGAATAGTATCCAGTAATATAAAATGATTATTAGTCATGATAACCTGGAAATGTGTTTGGCATAATATAAGTAAAAAAGTCTATATGAGTAGTATGATCATAAATACTTGTACACAGAGGGAAAGATTAGGAGAAAGTCAACAAAATGCTTTAAAATAGAGCCAACAATTCTCAACCATAATTAGGTATCAGTGTTTAAAAAAATTCACTCACTCTCCTAAATTAGAGTAAATTCAAGACTGTTGCTTCAATATCACTTTCAGTTTAATAAGCATTTTGAGAGGGAGGAAAAAGGATTAACAGAGGTGTTATCTGGTGTTGAGTCTAAGAGTATGACTCCACACCCACCCGAGCCAGTAGGACCTTAGAAAGGTGACTTACTGTTAGTCTTATCAACTTCTCTATGTTATTATAAAGATTACATGAGACAGTAAATGTTATACATTTACAGGGTAAGGCACCTAAAAGATGCTGTGTGTGAACCATTGCAGTAATCATCATCAGCATCCTCATTGCAACTTTCACTGCCACCCCAAGGTGCCCATTTTTCACCATGCCCTGGCAGAAGACAGAATTTTTTTTATTTGTTTTATTTATTTATTTTTGTGGCACTGGGGCTCGAACTCACAACCTCGCACCTGCCAGGCAGGCGCTTAAGCTACTTAGCCAAACTCCCAGCCCTATTTTTTTTGAGACAGGGTTGCACTATGTAGTTCAGGCCGGCCTTACCCTCACATTGTAGCCCAAGCCGGCCTCGAACTCACAACGCTCCTTCTACCTCAGCCTCCAGAGTGATGGGATTAAAGACGTGTGCCACCACACCTGGCTAAAAGACAGAATTTTTTTTTTTTTTTTTTTTTTTTTTGTGGCACCGGGGATTGAACTCACAACCTCGCGCCTGCCGGGGCAGGCGCTTAAGGCACTGAGCCAAACTCCCGGCCCTGGTTTTTCGAGGCAGGGTCGCATTATGTAGCTCAGGCCGGCCTTGCGCTCGCGTTGTAGCCCAAGCCGGCCTCGAACTCACAACGCTCCGCCTACCTCATAAAAGACAGAATTATTTAAGCAAAGTATTAAAATACCATATCTTTCCTATGGTAATTTTAAGTTAATTGGCTCATTTTTTTTTTGTTTGTTTTAACAAATAAATTAAGAGGATGGATGCTTGTGTGTAACTAATGCAATTTCCTTTCTTCCACTTAACACAAAATATGTATAGTTAACGGTTTTGCATGGCCAGTTTAAACAAGCCTTCTGTAAATACACCAATTTGGGGAAATGTTCATGTTACTAATTAAAAAAAAAAGTTATCATGAAATAGCTTTTCTCACCAGAGAGGAAATACACTTTTAGGTGTTACTGTGACCAAAGCAAGCTTACTGGGAATAATGAATGCACTGTCAATTTGTTTCACCGACTTGAAGATTTGTTGAATAATAGTAACTCAAAGACCAGGTATGGTGGTGTACACCTGTAATCCCAGCACTTAGGAGGCCAAGGCAGGAGGACCACTGCAAGTTCGAGGCCAGCCTGGGCTACAAAGTGAGTTGAAGGCCAGCCTGAATTACATAGTGAATCCCTGTCTCCAAAAAAAAAAAAATTATAACCCAAGTACTTGGATTATAAAAGGAGTTCAGGGACTTTGTAAGTGTTAAACTTGTTAGCATTCTGTAACAAAACCATTATTTCTCCGATATCTTGTTTTCTTTATAATGCAGACTATGTAATAAAAGTTAGACTACAGTTTTTTAATATACTAGAAATACATATCTAAAGATGAACAGATTTCATAATACCCAGTGGTGACACTGTTGTACTGTTGGTAGAGGTATAAATTGATGTTGCAATCATTTTGAACATCAGTTTTACAATGCCTATCAAAATGAATGTAAATACTCTTTTTCCTAGTGATTCCATTTATGGGAATTTATCCCCTCATGGAATATTCTTGCACAAGCACAAAGATGGGTGATCAAGGAAGGTGTTTCAGCCATGTTTATAATAGAAAAAAAAAATTAGAACAGTCTTAGTGCTTATCAATAGGGCCTAGCTTAATTATGTTTGTGTAACTCAATACCAGATAACTATTTAAAAGAATAAGGTAAGTGCATATGTTGGTATGGAAAGTTGTTAAAATATATGGTTTTTGGGTTTTGGTTTGGCTTGGTTTAGTTTGGTTTGGATTGGGGGATGGGGTCTTTGTAGTACAGACTGGTCTTGAACTCACTTTGTAGCCCAAACTGGCTTCAAACTCACAGTGATGCACCTGCCTCAATCTCCTACATGCTGGCATAGGGGTGTGCCACCAGCTAGTATATGTATTTTTGGAGGCCAGTTTTTAGGTGGTGTTTAGATACTTCTATATGAATAAAAACTTTCTGGAAAGATCTCAAATAGTGACTGCATCTGGAGAGTGGCACTAATCTCTAGGGTAAGAAGGGACAAATTTTTGTTTTGTTTTGTTTTGTTTGTTTTGTTTTGTTTTTTTGTGGCACCAGGGATCGAACTTACAACCTCATGCCTGTCGGGCAGGTGTGTAAGCCGCTGAGCCAAACTCCCGGCCCTAGTTTTTTGAGACAGGGTTGCACTATGTAGTTCAGACTGGCCTTGCTCACGTTGTAGCCCAAGCCAGCCTCGAACTCACAACGCTCCTCCTACCTCAGCCTCCCAAGTGCTGGGATTAAAGGCTTGCGCCACCATGCCCAGGCAAATTTTCAATTCTTCAGTTTTCTTTAATTTTTTGCTCTGAACATTTGTTACTTCTATTATTAAAAATTTTTTTAAAAATAATACCTGAACCAAAATCTTGTCGTTCTTTTACATTCACCTTATGATTACAAATGTTGGAAGATTTTTTTGTGTGTTTTATTATAATTTTAATTGTTCATTTTGTGGGATACAGTATAGTAATACATATATGCAATGCATATGGATCACGTCAGGATAATTAGCATAGTGGAGTGAGTATATTTCACAATAACTTATTATGTATTTTATGAATTACTGAAAGAGAATCTCAAAGGCTCCAAACAAAGTAATGATATGAAGGTGGGAGTACTAATAAATTAACTAGATGTTGAGTTTTGTCACATCTGTTATTGCCTGCTTAGTCAAGCACAGTGGGCAAAACTCATCATTTGGAGAAGTAAGCTGTAAGACCCATGCTGCCATTTTCTACCCTAAGAAGTGAACTAACCTAATGTCACCCCCTCCCCCGCCCTCTAGAAAAGGTCCCAGGGCAATGACTGTTACTCCAAACCTAGAAGCAGGAAATTGTTTCTTAATGAAAAGGCATGGCTCCTGAGTAATTGCCAGCTGTTGAATAATTTGAAGGGCCACATTAAAAGCAAAACTGCAAGATATGACTGTCAGACTTTCTTTTTATTTCTTCATATTTTTTAACTTGAATTACTACCTTCATGATGTTGGCCAACTCATTTAACAGGCTATTTTCAGTATAAATTATAAAAGTGGACCATGTGGCAGTGCCCTTGTAATGTGTAGATGGTATCCTCAGTGAACATGCTTGTTTTGTTTTGTTTTGTTTTGTTTTGTTTTGTTTTGTTTTAAAGAAAAAGAAAACAACTGGTCCTCTGATCTTTTTCTCTTTTCTACAATTGCCATAAGTTTGGACAGTAATATTTCTTTATACCCCTATAAACTTTAGTGATTCAACTTAACCCTACTGTGTCCTGAATTAGAAATAGGGAAATGGAGTACCCTTCAGAACTGCTCATTTTTATGTGTTAATAGGTAAAAGAAGAAAATGTTTGTAACTTGGGACTCACAGAGCGGTGATTCATTTAACTTGTACACATGTGCATGGAAGGACAAGAATTCTAACCCTGATCATTCAACCCTTAACTTTTTCTTTCCTTGAGATAGTACCCGTCTTCTTGGAGTACAGTGGATCTCTTCAGAGAGCTGAGTGTTACTCCCACTCATTCTCCTACTTAGGGAGCTTCAGAGATGCTTAAATTCATGATGGAGCTAAATTGGGTTTGTGCTTCCTCATACTTTGATCAGAAATCATTTGTGATATTTAGAGATGTATATACAAGCTAAGAAATTATTATTAAGTTTTTGTGCAGAAATAGCTAATGTTCATTCTGTTAGTCAAATCTGAAAAGCTAAGCCAGATTCTATCTCTGAAAAAGAAAAAATAGTTTATTTTGAAAGATACATTAGCTCTTTGCAGATGATGGGCTTATAACTCTTATGATCTGTCCTATCACCATCATAAGCCAATGATTGGCCCCTGTTTGGAAGGTGTCTGTGGTATGGTGGCCAAAGAGCAGTGCAGTGCCACCTCTTTGTCTACAAAATGAGGCCAGTGATTCCTTAAGACTATTGGAGGTTCAAATGAGAAACATAGGTTAAAATCTGTTGAAAGCCATGTATCCCTGGGCACATCTGAGAAGTTTCACAGTGAAAAGAAACTGTTGAATGGTTAAAAACTCAGATTCTCAAGTCTAAACTTCCTGATAAGAAAAGATAAATCCCTATTTCTAGGAAGATCACGCTAAGAGGAAGCTAGTCTGCAGACATTTTTCATATCAACATGGCTGGATTTATAGATTCTGTACACCTCTGTGTCTTTGTGTTCTTATGATTTGAGTCAAGGGGATGATGTCAGGAGTAACATTAACTACCTGAGTTACTCTGTGCTTTGCCAATCTAAATTTCAAGTGTATTTAGTCAGTTAAATTCAATGCAGGCAATAAAACTAGCATATGAAAGGGAATATTGCTATGGACCCTCTGTTCCTTTAGAAGACATTTCAAGCATCTGAAATGAAATTACTTATTATTGAAGAAGCTGGATGTTGTGGCACATACCTGTAATTCAAGCACTTTGGGAGGGTGAGGCAGGAGGGTCACAAAATTGAGCCCAGCCTGGGTAACTTAATGACTTAGGGAGATACTGTCTCAAAATAAGAAATAAAAAAAGAATGTAACTCAGTGCAGAGGCCCTAGGTCCAATCCCCAGTACTGCCGAGGGGGCAAGGGTGTTTGCTAACTTGGATTTATGTAAAGTTTGGTTTCAGTAGTGAGAAATTGAAATAAGAAAAACTGTTTCAGAGTTCAAGAAGACAGTGTTGCAGTCCTAATCTGAGGGTAAGAAGCCCAAAACTAACTATCCTGGCGCTGTTGCTGACTGAGATCTCAGCCAGGTGCTGCACTTTGCTGGGCATATCCCCTCATCAGTAAATTGGAGGTGAAGTTGAGTTAATGCATTGGAAGTAAGCTGTTCCTAATCATTCTAGTACATGCTGAGCTCTCCCACGAACCTACCTGTAAAGCTTACTGACCACATGCTACCCTCCGAAAAGTTCACTAAGGCAGTTCCTTAACTCTCTAGATCTCTTCTCTAGGTCTCTCCTCTCTGCAGGGTAACAGTTCTTGGCACATAGTAAGCATCCCGTAAATATTACTAATGTCTTTTAGGCAAGAGTGACTGGCTAGCCAGGCATGGTGGCGCACGCCTTTATCCCCAGCACTCGGGAGACTGAGGTAGGAGGAGTGTTGTGAGTTCGAGGCCGGCTTGGGCTACAACGTGAGTGCAAGGCCCGCCTGAGCTGTACAGTACAACCCTGCCTCAAAAAATCAGGGCCGGGAGTTTGGCTCAGTGACTTAAGCACCTGTCTGACAGGCGCGAGGTTGTGAGTTCAATCCCCGGTGCCACAAAAAAAAAAAGTGACCGGCTAATGTGTTTCTCACTGAAAAATCTAAAAAAGCTAGTGGCGTCTGATATTTTTTGGAATGTAAAAGATGAGTTGACTTAGTTTTGTGTTATATTATTGTTTTAAAAGTAAAGCTGTAGTTTTAAGACATATATAACTGCCTAATAAGACAACATTTGTTGAATCTTTGGAACCAAAAACCAAAAATGGACAATTATTTTTAAAGTACTTGAAGATAAAAAGAACTACTGAAGCTGTAACCATGAGAGAGTCACATTGAACAGCTAGCCAACCATTTCAACATTACCACCATCCCACCTCCTCCAAAAGCTGTTCCTAAATCATTATGCTGAGCTCTCCCACAAACCTACCTGTAAAGCTTACTGAGCACATGCTACCCTCTGAAAAGTTCACTAAGGCAGTTCCTTAACTCTCTAGGTCTCTTCTCCCTGCAGGGTAACATGCAGGGTTCTCTGCAGTAAGCTGGGCTGGGCTCTCAGGTGGAAGCTGGAGTTCAAGTGAGTTCTAGTGAGCCTTCCTTCAGAGTTCTTCCCCATGACAAGGATGACTAAGTGGAGTGGGTAAGAAAGGAACCACTAAACCAGGGCTCCCCCACAGAATTTATGTGTTACAGAAATGTCCTTGAAGAACAAATGGCCAAAATCTTAACTTACATTACTGAGAATTTTAAGTAGTGCCCATGTGGAGTGGAAGTGATAAATGCAGATAGAGATGATTTTCCTGAGCCCAGCTTACTAGGAAATTGATGGGAAAAGTAAAGGAATTACTATGGCAGGAGGTATCTTTGTCATATTCCTCTGTGTAAAATGCTGAGACTTCTCTCAATTTAGTAAATACTTGCAGAGCTTCTGCTATATGCACAGTAATGATGATGATAACTAGCTGGGCATGGTGGTGCAAACCTATAATCCCAGCATTCAGAAGACTGAAGACAGGAGGATGGCAGTGAGTTCGAGACCAGCATAGGGTACTTAGTGAGTTCAAGTCAGCATGAACTACATAATGAGACCTTGTCTCAAAACAAACAAGAAGAGACAACTAATGTTTGAGAGAGCTTACTAGGTGTATTTTCTGGACCTGTTTCCACTGGTCAGTAGTGTCAGCCCTAGAAAGAGTAGTTTATAGTAGAGATTGGGAGAGGGTGCGTCCCATTTTGGCTCTGGAGAACAAATAGATCACAGGTAGGAAACCTGTATCTCATCTTGAACTCTTTATGGAATGCCAAGTGCAAAGGGGTACTTGAGAAATGAAAGGCAAATATCTTAACAGGCATTCTTTGTGCACCCTTAAAATAACTGAAGGTTTCCTCTGTTGCAGGCATCAGAAGTTGAGAGACAACTCTCCATGCAGGTCCATGCCCTCAGAGAAGACTTTCGGGAGAAAAACTCATCAACCAACCAGCACATTATCCGGCTTGAGAGCCTTCAGGCTGAGGTGAGCCTGGCCATGTGGCAGCATTTGGAGATGAAGCACCTTTTTTCCTTGGAGGTTCCTCACTGCATGTTTGGATAAGGAGCTCTCTGAGCCACGAAATGAAAACCTGCTATATATATATATATATATATATATATATATATATATATAT